>VWZY01010832.1:553373-622968 GCA_013399075.1 Chloroceryle aenea
ATTCAGTAATGTGTTCTAGACTACCTTGTTTTGTTCACTAAGCCATATTATGGTTAGAGTCCAATGACACTTCCATCATCTGTGGAGGAATCTTTGGGTGCTGCTTTTGGCCTTCCAGTGCTACATCTTTAGAAACTTTGGGCTTGTTTGTTTTACAGACTTGAGAAATACCTCAGTAACAGGCCGTGGTGGGACAGTGTGGACAGATACACTGAGTAGACACTGAAATTGCCAGATAGCTGAAACATAATGCTCTGTCTTCATGCTGCTGTTACCATTAAATGCATTCTGACTGCAGTTGTGCAGTGGAGATGTGTCTCTGTGTAGCAACATTGTCTTGGTTTCCTTCATAATTTTCCTTTGCTCAGCTGGTGCTTTCTAACCAACGTGCTATTTTTAACGTGATAGCCTGAGTTTCCTGAGGCAAGGGCAGACATCTTTAGGAGCCAAAACCTGAATGGCAACTATTGCAGCTCTCCAGCGCCTCCCCTAATTGCCTTTGAAAAATGAATAATGAGAGTATTCTAATTTCTTCTTTATAATATGGAGATAGAAGATCTAGGTTACTACCTTGACATTCTCTGCCTTTAAAATGCCACCATATCTTTTCAAGTCCATATTGGATTCTTACTATATTCTCTATTTAATTTCTATGACTTCAAAAAATGGTTGTCTCCATGATAATAACACTGAGACACCTACTGAAGTGCCAGCTGTCTTGTGATCCGTGCTGTGAACATGTGTAACGGAACCCTTCACTCGGAGATCTTCCTCAGCACGGATAAGATCTGCAGGAGCTGGGCAGAGGAGAGGGATGCACAGAATTGATACAGCTAAATTCATCCAGACAGTTGGTGGCAGGTTTGACTCACTAGTGGAGTTGCTGGATGAGTCAGATGGAAGGGCTTCTCTTCTCCTGTTAGTAAGAGCCCAGAGAGAGTGTGAATCCTGCAGCAGGCAAACATCACAGTGCCTTGTAGGGGGCATGCCTGCTCTCCACCCCGGATCTTGGTCTCCTGACGCGTATTTGAGACCAACATGAGCTCTGAAGCATGAGATCAGATATCTCTCCCAACATGCATGGTATCATTAGCACATCTCAAATGCTGCAGAATTGTCTGATTCTCTGCTTGTATCTTGAAAATTTGTGATCTCAGTGACCTTGTCTGAGTAATGTCACTGGAGGTGTGGAAATCTTACTGTAGTTTTGGTTTTGCTATTTCCTACCTCTTAAATCAAACCCCTTATTTTGAACGTGAGTTTTTCTTTTATTAGAACTGTCACAGGTGATCTCTGAGAAAAGAGGATTTCTGTAAGCAGCTTTCTGAAGAGTATAAGAGATAGTATTTCTGTATTTTTTTCTTCATAGATAAATGGTCATTCTACTCTTCATTTTAGGGAGATAATTTAGATTTTGAGACTGTATAACTTGCTCATATGTAATCTGCATCTAGCTAGAGATCTATTTCATGAATCATCCAACTAATGCAGTAAATTACCTGTCCCTGCTTTCACAGTGCATGCAAATTCCTTTGAAGCTTTTCTTTCTGCATCGAGTCATGACTTGCCAAAGGTTTTTGCTTGAAGGTTTGGCATGGCGTAGGTAAAAGAAAAACTGTCAGATAAACTTCTCCAGCACAGCAGACTCAGGGAGTCTGTACCCGTCCGTTACAGGATTATCATGTCAATAAAGTTATGGTTAGAGAAAAAACCTTTGGGGATTTCTTTGTGCACAGACTAAACAGGGCTTGCAGAAGAGAGCACAGAATAGGTTTTAAAATAACTTTGTTCTATTTGTTGGATTTTTTTCAGTGAGGTATTTATAATTTTACCAGCTGTATATTGCACGATCACAGATGCCAGCCTTTCCCTCTTCTGCTTGTGCTAACAGGAATGTTTTCAGTTGATGGGGAGAAGGGGGGGGAGTGCCATGCTGTAATTTCTCTGGTATTTCTGATTAGATGTGTTTACTTCATGTGTAACAGTTTGGAGGGTGAGGAGGGTCAGGGAGGAGAGAATTACGGAAAAAGCTAAAGGCTTCATAAGAGAACCTCAATATTTGTCCCTCTTTAGTTAACATAAAACTATGGTTATTAAGTGACAACTCTGAGTTTCCACTGGCATTAGTGAACTGATAAAAGTAGTGCTGTTGAGTTTCCATGGAGTGGGAAGAAACGATGCACCATTTCTGATTCTAGTCCAAAAGAATTTACTTCCTTGCCACTCTCAGTTTCACACCTAGTAGAATATTACTACTATTTGCTTGCTAATTAAAACTACATCTAGCATTCAAAAATGCAAGACTTTATCTAAATTTGATTTAGTTTATAAAGACCTTTTAGCGCATGTAGTGCCTTCAGTGGAGTAAGAAATATTTGGCTTATATACCATCAGAATATCTTGAGAGAGATACTGCTCTTGGCACCAGAACGTATTGCTGTTGGTCTCCAGGGTTCTAATCACCTACTGTTGTTCTGATCCTGCTTTCTCACCAGGCAGTAAAGTTAGTACTCTGTATCTTTACAACATGATGTCAAGCATAAAGGATTATGACATCATTAAACTTAGATGTAATCGAATGAGATATTTTAAGCTTTTGTTTAGCTGATACTTTAAGATGGTTGTAAAACTATTTAAGTTTAAAATTAATTTCAAACTGTTAGACATAAGCCAAGCAAACCAACAATAAAAACCCCGCAAGTTCCCAAAAGATGTATAAAGCCGTGCACAACACTGGGAGGACCAGTGAATTTATGCACTAAAAGCATCAAGGCCAGAAGGAACAGTAGCAAAATGATGACAGAAGACTTATGCTTGGATAGATCATTGCCACCTGCCACTTTCATTTCTCTAAACACAGGCATTGTAGCAGGAATGCTTTTGGTACAGAAACATTTTAATCTCATTGATTTATTGCTATACTTTGTATAAATGCAATTCTGTCGACATCCATGAGTTTTACAGCCCAGATTATGTCTTTCTTACATGAAGATAGTTTAGAAGCACCTCCATAGTGCTAATTTTACTACCCTATTTTAATGGAAGTACCGGGAAAAATGTTGCGTGCAAAAGAATATGGAAATATATATACAAATATTTAATATATAGAGAGAATATTCTTTTTATAATAATATTGTATCTCTCAATCAATATATGGGGTTCTAAGTGATTACACTGAGGATCCATATGTCTTGTCTTGAAGGCAGGAGGGGTCCTCACCACTGTCCGTTGTGGCCTAACATGGAAGAGTTTGTAAATAATGCAAGCACTGAAGAGAGGACCTGATAAGAGCAAACGGGAGTGTGTTTGCATAGTACCTTAGTATGGTGGCAAGAGGAACAAGCTCCTGCAGCCTGGGAATGCAAAGGACTGAACTGATGCCTGAAGTGCATGAGAATCAGGTTTCAGACAGTTGTTTGCGCTCTCGCAGAGTGAATTGTGAGGCAGTGGTTTCTCATTTGAAGAAGTAAGGAAAGGTCAGTCTTTTTGTTGCAAATTCTATCTCTGAAGGGTGGATTTTTAATTGTTCAGCTCTGGATTCTTTGTTCATGATTAGGTAGTAAGCTTTTGGTGGAGAATTTTTTAGCTTATGAAAGAGTAAAACTCCTTGTGAGGAAGCCTGGAGACTTGAAAACATGTAAAAGGAAATTTCATGTCATAACACGTGAAACATTCCTTGGCTCCTTGCAGTGACAACATGTCAGTACGTTTTTATCTGCTTGACTATATGTAGGAAATGCCTTTGATTTTGTACAATTGCATGTAATTTCTCAACATTTCTTGTGATTATATTGGTTAAAGCTTTTCTGCCTTGCCTAGAGACATTAGGTAGCAAATCTGCTAAAAACGGATTGGCAACGTTTCTAAAAATTCACATCCCAAAAAAGTTTAAAGATATTTCAGAAAATGTTCATAATTGAGTTCTGAGGTGAAGAGGGAAACAAAGCTGCTGTTACAGTTGGCAGAAGGTTGCAGTACCTGGCCAAATACTGGGATTGTTCTCATTCTGTAGAGAAAGAGATGTTGACTGTGGGGAAAAAGCACCCAGGTCCCAGATGATGTCATGTAAGCGTGTCCTCCCGACCTCTGCCCCCCGTGGCTGCGTGTGTACCCCCTCTGTGACACGGGCACTGATGGGCACTCAGCCATTCAGCTGGGAGAGCCCCTCGTGCGGCTGCCAGCAGTGCGACACGCCGGTTGTACTTGCTAGCTCTGTGGATGTAAGTGTAGGTTATAGTAATCCCTGGCCTCCCAGGTTTTGAGAATATAATGAGGTGAGTGGTAAAATTAAAACTGGCATGATCGTGGAGAGTGATTTTATTTATTATTTTTATAATTATACTTCGTTATACTCACCAAAGATTTTCTGATTACACTTTGTTGTTACCTTTGTGTGAGCAGGTTTTAGGCTGTGAGTGGTGGTGCTGAAGCTGAGAACATACTGAGAATTCTTACCCATAGAGGTATGTTTGCAGTAGGGAATAAGTTTATTAGCAGGTTAAGATGCAGAGATTTGCTTATTTAACATAGCTTCTGTGGCTAGTTTTGTCAGGTGAGGATCTATGTACCTTCCATTAAAAAGTCAATTAGCTGCCCTAGGGATAGAAAGTATGGGAAGGAGGGAGTGCTCAATACTGTCTGTGTCAGCACAGACTCACTGGAAAATAATTCTGGATATTTGCTTTTCCAGCAATTGGGTTATCATTTTAACTGTCTGGTTAAGGAAAACTTTAACAAATCCATTTGTGCAGGTACTGTGCCCCTGCACCCTTTCAGCTACTAGAAAGATAGATGGTCTTTATGGGAAAGTGAGAACAAGGCAGCCCTGGTAGGAGCTGTTGTGTATTGAGATTTTTTCCCTTACATTAAAAACCTTAAGGTGTGGAGATACATATTTACATAGATATGTTGTTTTTTTATTACATTCTTTTCACATAACAGAGGGTCCCTGAACTGACTTCTCAGTCACTGTGAATGTACTCAAAGGTCTTGCTCTAAATTCTTTCCTCTGTTGGACTTGCATAAATTGTTGTCTTTGCTGTGCTGCAATAATTCATAGGTCTGAGGCACTGTGGGGCTGGGAAGTGAGCAGAATGGTCTGGGTGATCAGTAGAAAAAGCAGTAACTCATTTCCTCCGTCCCCTCTGCTGCCTCAGAATTCTGCCTGCGGTACCCCCGGCCAGTTCAGGATCAAGAAGGGTTATGTGCCTCACATCTGTGGAGTTACTTCTCTCATGTCGCCGTGTAAGTAGCTGGGTCTGAAGCCTAAAGAAGGGGATGGGAAAGAAGAATCAAAGTATCCATAAAAGATAATGTAATTATTAAAGGGGTTATATAAACACCGTGTCAAATCCCGGGCAATAGCAAATGCCTAGCAATGTGTTCTCTGCTGTCTGTCTAGTTTTAAACCTCGTGCTTTGCTAGCACCTAGCTGAGCCAGGCTGCTGTCACATGTCAGTGTGTAGCCACGTCCTTGTCTGGCTGTTTTCACAGCGAATGTGGTGCAGAGAAAGAGAGAGCTTTAGCCAACTGTGACAGTGCAAGTTATGACAGAAAAAAACGGTAATGGTGTAGGACATTGTTTTTACTTAAATAAAAAATAAATTAAATTACTGCATCTCTTTTACTCTCTGTTTAACTTCCGTGCTACCAATTTATTAAGAGTGACTTTGAATTTGCTGTTCTGCTATCTGATGAGAACAGATGTTATTTTCTCCCAGCTTCTTGACACCCAGAACTGGCAAAATTCCCCAAGCTCTTTCAATTACCATCCAGCAAGCAGGGTTTATTCAAGCAATTTACCTACAAGGGCCAGTTCAACACTAGGTGGAAGAAACTCCCACCCTTTTCACTGAACTTAAAAGAAACTAAACAGAATTCCTACTCATTTCATCTGGCTGAGTAGCCTTGTCTTTTAGATTAAAAAAAAAAAGAAAGCTAAAAATATACTACTGTTAAGAAGGACATGAGTATGATTTCATAAGTACATGAAATGTATGGAGCTCAACAATTTTCTTAAGACTTAAATTTAAACATGATAAACCATAAGTTTTGTTCCTTCATAGGAGGATAGACCAAAGCTCCTTCATAGGACGTTTCTTCTTGCTGAACTGCACACCTGTATACATACAGTGCTTGAGTCATTCCCACTTTAGCCCATGGAACAGAACCTGCAGTCATCAAGCAGAGTAAAAGGCCCTGGCTGAATAAATTTACACATTTAAATTTCACATCTTTCCATTTGAACTTGTCCTTAGGTGGACAGCTGGAAGTACCACTTGCAATACTTGCCTTTAGGAAAACTGAGACTTGCACATGGTGTTCTGGCCACTTCACATTTCCCAGAGCCCTGCAGGATACCTGTTTCCAAGATACCTCGTGTCTAGGGTGGCTTTGTTACAACTTGCCTTAGCAGCTTCAAAACCAAAATCTAAACTGAAATGGGTTAACTGGGGGTACAAACAAGGTTGCAGTCGAACAAATAGAATTTGAATGAAAATGTAACCAGTTTAAAACCCTGCAGTAGTGCCCTGTGGAAAGATGTGCTTATGGCCCGGTGAGGATCATGATGACTCTTTTTTTGGTGCATTTTGCCAGACTCTGGTAAAATCTTGTGGGTTTTTTTTGTTTTTGTTTTTGTTTTTTCCCCTAGGAGCATTACTTTTACATCTATATTAGTTCTGCTTTTTAAACATTGTGGGTCAGTATTGTAATGTTAGGGGTTTTTAGCTAGTGGACTTCGGGAGCCTATGGATAAAAGTGGTTGGGCAAAGGTATGTTCAATCATGGGATGTCTCTTACAAATGTGTAAAATGTCTTTTTGAAAGCAGATGAAACAAAGAGATTTTGGGGAAAACAAACCAAAATAACCCAAAAAAACCAACCAACCAAAACCCAACCAACCAAGCAAACAAACAAAAAAAACCAAACAAAACAAACAAACCCTAACAAACTAGGTGGCTGCTAAAAAGGTGTCTTAAACTGTATAATAGCCAAATTTAAGAGAGCACTTAAAATGTTAGGTAGTGTAAGTGGCAATGAAAATGCATTTTCCCCACCAACTCCATCCACTTTCCTGAAGATCCCAGGAAGTAACAAGTTAACTCTTGCAAGTGGTGGTGGCAGACTCCCTCCGTGGTGCTGGAGTCTCCTGTGGAAGAATCTCATCAAAGAGACAATGGTCTTGCTCAGGTGTTGACTTCTGATAAAATGTCTTTCTTTGAAACTTGTGTTCAAGTTAATTCTGCTTCTTCAGCATGCTTTCCTTCGCTTGGATTTTCTTCAAATTTGTGAGTTTGTTTTGTTCCGAGATGGCCAAGTCCCTGTGCAGTTCACAGTTTCTGTGTACACACCAAACAGGCTGTATGTATAGAGAGGGTCTTCTTTGGTAGGTTCACAGGATCACAGAATGTCTTTGGGTGGAAGAGTCCTTCGAGATCATCTAGTCCAGCCTTTGACCCATCACTCCAAGCTCACCACTAAACCATGTCCCTAAGCACCAGTCCTGGGGTGGTGACTCCAGCACTGCCCTGGGCAGACCATTCCGATGGGATAACACTTAGTGAAGAAATGTTTCCTACTATCCAGCCTACACCTCCCCTGGCACAGCTCGTAGCCATTCCCTCTGGCCCTGTCACACGTCACCAGGGAGAAGAGGCTGTCCCCTCCTCGCTCCAGCCTCCTGGCAGGGAGTTGTAGAGAGTTGTTCTCTGGTGAAATAGTTGACTTTACTGCGATACTGTCAGATTATTCTGGATTGTGTGTGTATGGTTCTTTCCAGTTCAGCAAATTAAGCTCAGGATTCGTAGTATTTGTGTTTAATTAAAAATTTAAACTCCTGTTTGCTGTGTGCTTTGAAGGTAAGGTTACCATCCTTATATTCTCCTAAGATCTCATTTTCCAGAAGTCTGGAAGCAGCCTGTTTGTCCAACACAGTTCCCTTCTGCCTCCTGAGGAACACCATTCTTGCAGTGCCTGTCTCAAAGCCCCATATAGACTGCTTGCAACAAGTGCTCCGGGGTCTAAATGCAAGTTGTTCTCCTGATTGTTTGCTGTATGCAGCTTCTCAGATGAGTTTGTTTGTGTATGTGTACATTTTGAGTTGGCTCTTGATTGTCCTGACCTGGTTTAGCACTGCCTTTTGCCTTTTACCCAACGCAGAGAATGCAGTCGAGTCAGTAGACAGGGTGAGTACAAACCTTCAGATGAGAAATGATGACAAAACCCATGGCTGTCAGAGAAGCAGGCTTTTAGCACAGTGCTTTTTAAAAACTTGTAAATGCCATTTCCATAGGTTTCTTAGATATGTTTTGATTGCTTAACCTCCTTTACTGCATGTTGCTTTTCCAAGAAAAGATGAAAATCATCGAATTGCTTAAGACCCAGCTCAGAATTTTCCTACAGGCATCACTGGTGTTGCCATTCAGATGAGAGAGACCCCAGTAGTTACACCATTTGTGGTACTTTTTTTTCTTGTACATGTGTGGGTCTACATGTGTGCACAAATATAGTTGGATGTAGTTGATTTTTTTTTCTAAATAACCAGAAAATTTAAGAATTCCTGTAAGGATGTTAATGCTTCCTTGGCCAGCTGTGATATCATAGAATATTAGATACCACTGCTGGCCTACAATTTAGTAACACAACAGTGAGCTGTCTGTTTACAGATGGATGCTTGATTTATCTTGGACTAAATCGTTCAGGAGTCACTCCAGTGGGAGTGGAGTGATTTCCTTGTCTCAGAAGACATGCGTTTTGCTGTGAAGTTGGTGGCCATCAGAAGTCTAGCTAGCACACTTAGCTGGACAGTGGTGTTCTGCCTCAGCAGCTGCCTGAACTGTGACTCAGTACTGATGAGGTCTACATGGCTGTGTTTCTCTAGAGCACAAGGGCTGGCAGTTGGGCTAACTCCTGTTGCTGTCTAGGAGGAACTGAGAGCTTGCGTCAGCAGTGTGTTGTGATTCCCCTGTGGCAGTGGAGCTGTGCCTGCCCCTGGACAGGTCCCACGCCATGCTTGCTTATTTGCTGGCTTCAGATACGATCTTTTTATCTCGGATTTGGAAGTTATGGATGTACTATGCTGCCATGCTCTGTATCTATTCCTGTCAAGAGAACCAGAGGTAAAAAAACCAATACACTGTTTGGAGGCCTCTGCAATGAACACAATTGTTAAAAGAATGTTTGCGGCAGGAAGATGAGCGTTGTTAGATGTTCTAATAAGTGCATTTTTTCTCTCATAATGGCAATTCTTTGTCTGTTTTTGTTAGGAATCCTCTTTGTCAGAGGATGCATTTATCTTCTTTTGCTGACGGTCACGTTATATACCAACTTTTTGTGGTAGAGAGGAAGGTTTATTCCACCTTTCTGAACTGGTGTGTTATTTCAGGGTGGTTAAGCAGGCACATTTGCAGGGTAGTGTTACCATATCCTGTTCAGGGAAAGAAAATTGTGAAATCTGGCTTAGCCAGGGAAACTCTGATAGTCCTCTGGTTCTGGTGTTGTCAGCTCTGCTGCTTTGTATTGTGTCGGCAAAATTCAGATGCAAGCTTTTGCAGAGTTATGAATTGTCTTGACAATGACTGAGACCTGTAAAAAAAATCTTATTTCACTTGCTGACTACACCATGGTTGCTTTGTAAAGCATATATTTTCTATAATTAATTGTAATTTGCTCTAGGAAAGGTTTTATATCTTAGTAGAAGAGCATCCCCAAATGAAGTCTTAAAATTCACTGTAAAGGCAAGAAAGCTACTAAGAGTTGTAGCAGTGCCATCCATGGACAAGAATTCTTCTTATTTAGAGTAAGCTGATACTTAGCACAGTGAAACCCAGTTGAATTCATAGGAAATAGTAGTAAACCCAGTTTAATTAGTAAGAATTGTGTAGCAACTTCCCAACATAAAGCAATTGTTTTTTCTTTTAAAATTTCACTTTCATTACATTCTTTAAATGTAGATCACAAAAAAAAACACAAAAAAACCCAAACCAAAGCTAGGCCTTAAGTCTTTGACTAGAGGAACAGTAAAGAAAATTCTGGTAGGTAACTAGGAATGTTTTGTAAATGACTGCAGGCTTCAAATGTAACACTGTGAGGAACTGCAGTTTAAAAAGTCTTCAAGTTAGCATTATTTTATATAGTAATGGCACATAGGAGGGTTGCAAATAGAAATTATGTGCAAATACATAAACTCTGAAATCTGCTTCTGTAAATTTTTCAAGGATTGTCTAATCTTAATGAATATTATTGATTGCTTTTTCAACCCAGAAACTCTGTTTAATTATTAATACATCTGTTTCCAGGAATCGCCAGTTTCTTATGTGTGCTTAAATGCAAAAGCTCCCACCTCCCCTGAAATCTGAAATCCCTGAAACACCGACCCTTACGCCTTCATCAGTCCAAGTTGGTGTTTACTCAGAACTGCAGTGGAATTTCTAGACGAACAAGGCTGCCATTTACTCTGTTAATATCTTCATTTTATTAATCTTGTGCTAATGGCTTCAGTGCCTTGAACACTCCTTCTAGTGGAATGATTCAAGCTATTGATTCTTCAGCTGGCTTCATTGTATGCCTTTAAGGTACAAACAAAGTCTGGGGTGTCAGCTCTTTGTTTTGTAGATTTACTCCAGAAGTGCTTCTCTACAGCTGAGTGTAAATGTTGCAAGTCAGAGGTGGCTACCCCCAAGTTTCACCGAGTTTTGGGTGCTCCCGGAATTTAATAAATGGGCTTTACTGAGAGTGAATTTAGAAAATGGAAGTGCTCAGTCTGCACATCCGTTTCTTTTTTCCACAAACAGCTTTCCATGATGACTCTACAGAATATAAGCATCCACAATTTCCTTGTTTGATTTTTCTGATCTGGAAAGTGTATACTGCATTAGATTAACCTCCCATCATGCCCAATTCCCTAATAGAAGTTACTTATTTCAATTTATTTTCTTTGTATCGGACCTGGCAGCTTTCCAGACAAAGTATTTTCTTTTCTGAATTGCACAGTACTTTGCTCCTCCTTTAATTCTAGTGACTCCTGCAGTCCTACCACCTTGGTCAGTAAAGTGGTACCCGGAATGAGCGGGACTGGCATAATCCACTCCACTCTGCTTTTTAATAGCAACTAATTCCACTCTGACCCTGTTGTTTTTCCAAACCAGTCTGTAGCCTTGAGTCATTTTTTGAAAGCTATGGCTGGAGCAGGCACTGTTGAGTTTTCAGGAAAGCAGCAAAGTCTGAGTGGTTTATTCCGTATATTGCAGATTATTTTGAACACAGAGTATTTTTCTTCTTCTTCTTCCACGTTTCACTTTCTCAGTCATGTAAGAATAAGAAAACTAATGTGTGTGCAGAACATAGTTAACGTTTATTATGACAGTGGGATTGGTAAATTGAGCTTATTCCCATGTGACAGTTAAGATGGATAGGGCAAATCTATTTATTCCCTTGCAAAAAAAGTCCAATGTAAACTTTGAAAAACATTTTAATGAAATAACCATCTTGAGAGAGAGAATTCCAGTGCAGGATTTCTACATCTTTATGTACTTGTGCAGCTGAGTGGAAGAAGGAAAGAAAAATATCCACATGCAAATGTATTTGTACAACAAAATGGAGAAAAACACATATTTGGAGCTCACTTTCTTCCTAGTACATTTACTGAATCAAATCAATAGTTTTACTGTGACATCTATTAGAATTTTGCCTGAGGTTTTTAAGTCAATCACAGCTTAAGGGGGAAAAAAACACCCAACCAGCCCTCATCAAATTCACAAACTTGGCCACGTGTCTGTCTCCTCCTTTCTTTGACTTGATGAAGGCCAGCATATATTTTAAAAGGTATACTTAGCCCGGGCTTGACTTTTGAATTTAATTTCTTCTGCCTTGAATGTATGAGAGTCATTGTTTGTAGCTTGAGTATATAGAGGAGTTTTCTGGGCGTGGTGTGCATTGAACATTTCTCACTTTTATTGCTTGCATGTGCGAGGTTCATCATGGGGTGCTGTTCTAGGCCAGCTGTTGATTTCAGATTTAGCTGAGTGAAGTTCTGTGGCAAGACTCTCCGTAAAGGAAGAGGCTGAACTCAGCCCAGTGTAGAATCATCTAGACTGCTCCTCTCCACAAGCTGTACATGGGCCTGAAGTTTAATAACCCACGTATAGGTGCCTGCTGCAAAAGGAGCTTATGCTGACCCACGTGTAGAGATCCACTTTGTAAATGGCTATGGGTAGATGAGATGACCCCACTTTAAAGGCTTTTCAGCCTAAATCTCTTGAAATCAATAGAGGTAATTATGTGAGAGAGGTTGGCCAATTTCTGTGTCTTCCAGCAAGTAAACCAAGCTTTTTTTCTCCTCTGTATGAGCTAACCAATATTTGTTGTGTGTTACCTTAGACGTTAGCTCTCCTTATGAGGTGGTGTAGCCTTCTTGGGCTGGTTTGACCAGCCATATGTAAGCTGTATTGTTGAAATAAAAACAGTCCCAAGGTGTTTATCTCGGTATTTTAGCAGGAGTGTCATTGTCTGTTGTAGAGTACGAGTATCTATAAATGTAGTGAGATGATAATTGCATCTATAATAAACCCCTATTTCACTGGTAGGTAACTGTCTTCATTACAGTGAGGCTTTTACTTGGAATACTAAGGTTTATTAAATGAAGCTCTCTTAAACATTAGACTTAGGATGTGTTATTCAGAGTTGTAGTAATGCTGTAGAATGTGGACCAGAAGATAATGCCTAAGACAGGAGCCTAGTAAGCAAACAGCATATTTCTGTGCAGATTGCAGAAACTAATTTATATACTGTAAGAACTACAGGAAATGATTTCTGCTGCCACTTGGGAATTTTGAGTGACAAGCCATTACGAGTGCTAAAAAACAATTTATAGTAATGCTTCAGTTCCAGCTTTTCCTTGAGGCTGCTGCTTCCCCTGCATACTGAGAATATTAAATCAGGTTCATTTATTTTGGGCAGGTTTCAGTGAAGTGTCACGGAGATACATTGTGCATGTAACACACATTCTCACTTTTTTTATACCCCCCCTTTTTTTCTATCACCTTTAATTTCTTATGCTATTCTCATAAGGCATAAATAGGTGCCTAGAGCTTCATGGTGGCTACTATCTTTTGGAACCTAAAGAGTCTTTAAGTAGCAACAGTTTGACATCTTCCTGACCTGATGCAAGAGGTGAAATGGAAAGGAGCCCAGTGGCAGGAGTGTTACGGTACTGCCAGGGTCAGCTCAGCATATTCTGTTACAAGTTTAGCTTAAAAAATGCCAATATTACAAAGAACTAGTCATGATCAGAAGGGGGTTGTTGTGGTTTGTGCTTTCTTTTGGAAGTTACTGGGACTAGGAAGCCTTTTGTCTGCAGTAGAGCAGGGATGGAGTCTGGGATTGTAGCTTAGAGCTGAGGTGTGCTTTCCTTACTGAGGGCTTCATTTCTGCTGGTGAAGGCTGCTCTGTGAAGGTACCGTGTTGTCTTTTCTCTCATAGTCTGGGAAAAGTGAAAATGAAAAGCAGAAGTGATCAGGACCCTTGACTTCAGTGGGAAGTGGTTTCTGGCCATTGTGGGTACCCTCAGGGCTGTGTGGTGGTTGCCATCCTCGGTTTAAATAAAGGAAAAAGGAAGGTGCACACTCTGAAAGCAACTTAATTAGACTTGAGTCTCTGGGGCTACAGATCTGGTGCCTTTCACAAGTACTAAATGATTATGATTTATTCATTCCATTAAAAAATGGCAGCAGGAAAAATATTAAAAATGAAAGGAAAAAGCTTTTAAACGCTGCCATTTAGAAGGAATTTGTAATATAAAGATTATGGAATTTTTGAATTTTAAAGGATTTAGCTTAAGTCCAAAATTGGACAAAAAGCTTGAAGTATGAACTGTTTCACAGATAACCTGAACCCCTCTTAAGGTTGTTTTAGCATTTTGTGTGTTATCTCTGACCCGTTGGAGAGCCAAAAGGGCAGCTGTTGTTTAAGCCAATACCATATGCTGGCATTTGAATGTGAGCATTGTTTTTAAGGAGGATAAAACCCCACAAAACAAAGATGAACTGGAAGCAGCTGATATGCAGTAATTAACATATTTTAAAATTCTTTAAATAGTCTCCAGCTCTTTTCCGATCGAGTGAAACATAAATTTTAGTCTACATAGTTAAGAGTACGTTATGAACCCTGGGTTTTTTAAGAATACATTATGCTGGGTGTAAATCAGCCTGCCTTTTAAATTACCAGAATTTTATCTTGCAGTCGCCTCAGGGGTTGCAAATTGAAGCCCTGACTGTGTCAGACCTTGTTGTTCCAGGCATTCAGGTATCGCACCACACGTGCCTGCTCCTGGAGAGTGTAGGCTTTGCCCGTGGCACGTGATGCAGCGGTGCTAGGAAACCTGGGCTGGCTGTGCAGCTCTGGGCCCAAAGGAGAGGGGCTGCGTTGTGCTGCTGTGTGCCTGGGCTCCCCACACCTACTCCTGGTGGGCTGCTTTCCAACTGGGGGCCGTCTGCCTCTGGAGATCCAGCCTTGCCCTGCGCTACACCCGCAGACCAGCCTCTTCACAGCTACTTTGGCCTCCTCTGTCTTGGTTTTTAAATAGTCCTGGAAAATTAATGTCTCCAAGAAGGGTGCTTCCAGTAGTTACAATGCTAGCCTGCAATTTAGAAAGCCTGGATTTAATGAAATTCCATAGGCATATCTGTATGTTTAATCTGAAGAGAATGTAGTGACCTGGGCTGAGTAATGACAAGATGAATATAAATAGGCCTGTGGTTTAGAATACCATAACACTCTGCATAGTTGCCAGCTGGTTGTCACAACTTGTTGCCTGCCTTGGCCATGTCAGATTACAGTTTTTGATGTGCTTATGACAGGAGAGAGTCTGAAGGTCGAGCAGTACTCACCTCAGTGCCTTTTTGTTAAATATTTATCCTTCCTATTGTTTAAATTTCTCTGAAGATCCCTTTTAATGTTTTTCTGTGTAGCTTAATTTTATTCCGTTAATTTATTTAATTCTAGAATGGCTCCACATAAAATTAGAAGATTCACAGTGAGGAAAAACACAAACACAGAGAGAAACAAGATTCTTAGACATTGTGCACCTGATTCTCGAAAGGAGCTCTCACAATTTTATTTGTAGCAAGTATTCTTTATTTGCAGTGCTGGGTGCACGGGAGATCACTCCTCCTATCGTGCGCACCTTGGGCATTCTTTTACAGCTTTTGATAGTGTTNACCTTTTCTAACTCACACCTTCAGGTTAAATGGACACATACTTTGAGGCATTGGGCAAAGCAAAGCTGGTTGGTTCCATCCAGTTACCTGTGGTTGTATATGAAGAGTTAAGCAGTTGTGGCTTGTTATACCTGAAGTACTAATCAGGTGTGCTTAAACTATGGGGGAAACAGAATGTGGTATGCTAATCCATAAAGGGGCTTTTTTTTAGTCATAGGATTCATTTAATGTTTCATCAGAATATTTAATTTGTGCACATCACAGAATGAGTTAACTCCAATTAATTTTAAGACTCCTACATGAACTTCTTATATGTAGCCACAGCACAGGTGATTGTCCAGAGGTTGCCACCAAAATTTTAATATAGATGTTTTGTGAGCTTGCAGCCTTTGACATCTTTTTTTTTTTTCCCTCAGGACTTCCCCAGTAGAGAATTAGTTCAGTTCATGCATTAGATGCATCAGTGGAAGGAAGCGTGTGGCACTGTTGGCTGGTGTGAAGTTAGGGCCGTCCAAGAAATTGGTAATCGGTCCTGTAGAAAACAAATGGTCTGTTTTTCAGGGGCAGATGTGACATCTTGGCTTCATGTAATTTCAAAAGTTTTGTTGATTAGGTCAGATTATTAAATTCTGACCCTTTTATTTGTTCCCTAATTGAGGCTTCCTGCCCCACCAGTTTGAAGTAGGAGGGGGAGGAAAGTATGTCTGTGCACTAAAGTGCATGTATATTTTAAGCCACCAGATACTTTTTTTATTGGGTGCCTGTTCCTCAAAGATACAGCAAGATACTGTTTTAGGAATCATGATGCTTAGGAGTGAATTATGTTGTTCAAATTCTACTTCTGATAAGGAGTGTTTGTTGAATTTCTTGGTTTGAAGGGGCTGAAGAAACAGAGGCTCTTTCTGAGCTCTGCGTGGAAGAAAGTGGTGCTAAAAGATTTTCAGTTCAGAAACAGGTTGCATCTTTGCATATGACATTAAGGAAGAATAGCAATGCACGACGGAATAAAATTGTCTCCAAATGCAGTGGGGGCTGCTGGGAGTGTCGTGATACAAATAAACAGCTTGGGTTAAGAAACGGATTCTGCACAGTTGGGGCTTTGCTGTGCGAGAGTGACAATTTTTGGTAGACCTTTCAAGGCAACAAGCTATCTCTGGTTGTTTTGAGGCTGGCAGTTGTCTGGGACTTTCCCAGAGCTCTTATCGCAAAGTGGTTTACTTTGTGCCAGCCATAAAAGTTGTTATTGAAATGAAAGATGTTACAAAGATTCATCAGGAGATTTGTTGTCCTCTGACTTTATTGAATTTCTCACCCCAGACAGACAGTGACCGATGTGCTGACCTTGTCTCATGGGATTTTCTGTAGATTAATGTCTTCTGCACTTCTTCTCCTTCTTTTGTCCTTCATCCTTCCTTCAAGTCCTGCTAGCTGTCAGTGCATAGAGATATTAATGGATGATAAACCCTTGCAATTTTTATCCCAGCAACACTCAAAAAACAAGCATAAATTCTGAATTTCAAATTGATGTAAAATACAACGAATGCCCCTATACACAAAGTAAAAAAACCCAAAAGGCTGTGACTGATGTAGGTTTTCCTTTTGTTTGCTTTCCTCCTGAATGCTGGATGTTGATACTCACCTTACTGCTATGGTCTTAGATCAGGTAATTGGGCAGTGCTAGCTTGAAGCCCGTGCTGTTTCCAGACCCCTGACGTTATTAACCAAGCAGCCTGCATTCACTCCCAAGAAGGTACGGATTCTCCAGTTCTCTTTTGATGCTCCAGTTTTGGCAAACTGAAAAATCAAAACCTTTCTGTTTGCAGAATGGGCTTGGGAAGGAAGTGGCTTCTCTAAGTCATTCAAAGCCTGGGAGATGTTAGTATTTTTCTGGTGCTGATTGTTAGTAAAGGCAAGGGGAATAAAGTATGACTACGTTCTTGGTTTTTAAAGGAAGTTCATACTGCGAAATGTCACTGTTGTTCACAGCTTGGCACTACCCTTCTGGCATCTAAGACTGTCTGCACAAAAATAAAATGTGGGTTCTGATCATGCTTGTAATAAAACAAATGTCCCCAGTTAGTGTCTGCCACTTTGGGGTATTTCTAAAGTACAAATCAGTTAAATCTCTGCACGCTGCAGCATCTGGGTTAGTGCCTAAAACCCCAGGCACTGAGTTTAATAACAGCAAGGACGTAGCAAAGGCAGTTGTGTTTGAGCCCTGCATTTCCCTTGAATTTACACACAGTCTTCTTAGAGTCTGGTCTTGCAGGTCTCACAATTAAAACATCACTGTCATCTGCAGTGGAAGTTGTATGCACAGAGGATGAGAAACTGATCCTGTAAAGCACTCTGGATCCCTTCTTGGAAAGTAAAAGAAAATTGCATGTATGTACACAAAGCTTTTTGTACAGTTGGGGTGTTGTACAGCAATAAATCTGACAAATGCTTCCTGTCATATAAAATAAATATATTAATATCATATTTAAGAGCATTCGGAACAGAATGGTCTTGATTTTGTTAAGCAGTCAACAATTAATAAAAAGTGGAATTCCAGATTCACAGTTGTAGGTGAAGTGATTTGAATTGTAAAATGGCAGAAGGGAGGAATTTAAGGGGGCATAAAGTTTGAATGTGTTGGTATCTTCTTATTACAATGTCAAAAATCTTTTAGCAAGCTTCTTGAGATTGTCATGGAAACAGTTCTACACACTAGCTGCTAGTGGCAGAAGGGTTCTCTTGAAAGAATGCTAATAAGAATTATCTGGGAAATTAATTCGAAGCCCAATTAAAATTAGAGAGACTATTTTTCATAACATCTGGCCCATCAGTCAGAATTTCCCTTTAGAAATCTTAATATTATTGTGACATTAGATTTCCTAAACTCTTTATATGATCTTACCACAACATTATGGGTAGAAACAAAACTGATGATAACATCATTTGTTGACTCTAATGAAACTGCTTTGTCAGGAAAAAAATGTCAGGAAAAAATAGCTTCTAGTAACTTCACTTATTCTACAGATATTTAATATATACATTCTGGATGTAAATATTTAGCAGCAGTTGTGTTCTATTAATATTCCTGTGACACCAAATCAGTTTACCACTGTGACCTTAGTCTGGTGCAGAGAGATCTCGTGGTTCCAACGCGCTGCTTTGGCAGTGATCTCCTTCAGACAGACCTTCTGCAACTTCAGTTATGCAGATTTGTGAAGGACCTGGCTTGTCTAGGAATGCAGTGCTAAAAAATAAATAGAAAACTTGGAAGAGGACCAGAGTTTGATTAAAATGTGCCATTTTTGTTGGTAAAAACTGCAAAATGATTATTATCAAGCGTGGCATAGAAAGTAGATGTGGTCATGTGGATTAAACTTTGTGAAAAGGGTTCTGTTGATAAATATGCATAAGGTGGTGAATATCAGAGGGGGGTACTCCAGAAGAAGTAACAGAGGTAGTTGTTGGAATATTAAAAACCATTGGCTGAACTTGCTGTGCTATATTTAGACATGCTAGAGGTTCGGTCTTAAACCTACAGGTCAGAGTTTGCAGTTTGTGCAAGTTCCATGGAGTTGTGTTATCCTGCACGGGTCTCAACCTCCAGCAGTCACCCAAGCTCAGGCTTTGCCTGGAGTTGAGTTTTGGAACGTTTTCTCCTGCACAATTGCTGCTTTTCCTTCATGACCTCTTACTCTGTTCGTGTTTCACAGCAAGTCCTTGTCTGGCCTGCTGCCTGATCTGACTGTGTCACTGGGACGTTGTCTGTGCTGTTCTGCTGTTTCTCCTCTGAAACGCAGGGACTTGGGCATTCTGTGGTTTTTCTTGTATGCAAGCTTAGGGTAGAAATGTTTGTGTTGTGCTTAACAGCCGTGAAAGAGTGGTGGTATATATACACTTGAAACTGAACATTAGATGCTACGTAACACAAAATAATATCGGAAGTAGAAACTTGGTGAAGGCTAGAGAAAAACAGCACAGTTGCACAGCTTGTGGAGAGCTTAAATAGTTAATAGCAAAGAAAAACTCCACTTAAGTAGGATGGTAATAGCAATATTAATAGAACAGTGTATTGAAAAGCTCTTGCTTTTCAATAGTTTATCAGTAGTTTGCAGAGAGGTGACAATGAAATGTATGTAAACACAGAGCTGGATGAATAGAAGAGGCTTATTGGAGGATTATGATACATGCAGCGAGCTCAAACCTTCTCTGCTGTCAGTCAGTGCAGAGAGGTGTAAGATTATTAGCGACAGCCATTTAGACTTCCCTTGCAATCTGTTTATCTTTCGTGGGAAAATCCCTTGAGCTCTGATCATCGCAGTGTTGTGCCTGAAGAAGCAAAGAGAGGCTATTCCACCTTGGATTTAGTCAACACAGGATGGCTGGGTGATGAGGTACATTCGATGATGACACTCCCACCCATCTTGGTGTCATCTGCAGACTTACTGAGGGTGCATTCTATCTCCTCATCAAGATCACTGATAAAGGTGTTAAACAGAAGTGGTCCCAATACTGAGCTTGAGGAACGCCACTTGTGATGGAAATAGTTAGGTCTGTGATTTGGGGTTATATTCTCCTGTAGTGAAACTGCCCAAGTGAATTCAAATTATCATGGAAACTCAGGATAATGGGGAATTGTGCCCAATTTTTAGACAGGGTGTCTCTCTGAAACATGCTTAGTTTAGAGGTATAGGAAGGGGAAGGAGATCTGCACGTACAATTACAACACTAACTCTTCTGTCTGGTCTAGGGATGTGTTTGCTCCTGCTGTTGTGCTGTCTGAATGCCTCACGTGTTTGTAACGTATTTATCTTCACCCCATTCCTCGTGAAATAGGAAGATGCTGTTCACTGCCGTTTTCCTGATGTATGGTATAGATGTCATATGCCTGGGGATGTCTGTAGAAGTGCTACAAATTGAATCCAAGTCTGGATTCTGAGGTTGATCTATTTAATTGCTGTCACATCTCTTCACCTTTGAGCTATAGTGTTGTTGTGAAACTATGATCATGCTGAAGTGGGCTTGTTTTTCTGTTGCTTTCTAAACCTTCTACATGTACCTGAGCATTTCTGAAGTACTTACAGTCAAGGAAATTATTCATGCCAAGGTATGTTATCTGATATTCCATTTTTCCCCCTTAGCTATTTTTGAGAATCTAATCTTGAAATGCACATTTTGCACAGAGCACACAAATTCTCTTTTGCAAACTTAGTACATTTCTACCAAACTGCAGGACTTGTTTGACCATTGAAATTCCATTTTTCTGGGATAAACCACACATCTTTACCTGCTTTATCTTCCAGATTTTAAAAATTTATTTATACTAACTTGTAACAGGTTTATCTGTGGTTGTTTAAGGAGAGTCTTAGCTTGTTATCATCCTGTAAATGGAGAAAGCTTCTGAAAGTGAATCAAATTCATGACTGAGCAACCAATCTTCTGCTTGGTTGTCTGAAGCTACTTAGATATTACAGACAGAAAAATATTTCCATGGCAACCTATTAAAAGCACAGGGTGTTTTTGCTGTGTAGAGTTTTGTTGTTGTTACATCCTCACAGTCTAGATTTTTTGACCGCTGTAACTCGGGCACAGCACAGCAACATTAGTTTAATTAGGAGTTTGTACTGCATGTGTACTTTCATAAATGAATGTCAACAGGTACTATGGAAGTTAACTCAGGTTTCTACAACATTGAATTGTAAAACAGCTACATATATATTTTCATGTTACCTAGCATGTCTTTTGAGGCACGATAGACCATAACCATCAAACGTGGAGCAGAAGATGATAAAAAAGATGTTAACCATTGTGTAGAAATGTTCAAACTCTGGCTAGGTTACTCTCTGGTCTGCCCAAGCAGGACTGTGCTTCAGCGTTTGTTTTTGTTAAGGGGCGAATGTGCAGGCACTGTGCCTGTGGTAGAATAAATACCTCAGGGTGATGGAGTGAGCCTAAATATTCAGATTCTGCTTTGGTTGCATAAGATTGTAGCATACTCATGGCAGCCCTGTTTAGTCTTGCTTTTCCTGGTGTTCCAGGTCATTTCCTACGGCATCGTCATGGGTGGACAATAAAACAAGACTCTGGAGTTTTCCAGTCACACGGAATGCTTTGATATGTTGCCAGGATAAATAAAAGCGACCAACAAGGTTACATTTGGCTACAGAAGCAGAGTAACAAAACAGTGCTGCTCCTCGGTAGCTTCTTGTTCCTGATCTTCATGGTTGGGTTTCCTGTTGCAAGATGAGAAATTCCTGTCGCTTGCCTGGTGGCTCTTCAGTTTCATGCCCCTCGGGGTCTCTTTTTATTTATTTTTGCTGTCCAATTACAATATTAACATCCAGTTTTCAGTATTTAAATGTTTGTGTCACGGAGGAGCCCAGGAAAACTATGGAAAACTATTATGCTTTTTTAAAACAACTTTCCTGAGAAATTCTGTATCTGCTCTGCATGATCTCTTGCTGGTCAACCATACTACCCAATCCTTGTTTCCTGTGCTGCAGCTCCTTACAGTTCCCCAGACACACTGTCACTGCTCTGGCTGGATTCACATGCTGTTCTGCTGGGGGAGACGGGATTTAGTGATGGACCTGACAGTGCTACATTTACAGTTGGACTTGAAGATCCTGAAGGTCTTTTCCATGTTTCTATGATACGGTGGAATAAAGAAACAGAAAAGGCAGTATGTAATTTAAAGGCTTCATTTGTTTCTAAAACTACATCAAATGGTATTTATTTGGCTTAAAGGAATTGTTTCTTTGTGCATTCAGCTTATTTTTTTTAGTACTGACTGAAATACATGAGTTTTGTCCCAGAGAGTCTTGCAGTTGACTTCACTACTGCACTCTAACCCTTTTACCATTGCAAATTTACCATTACTTGATAGCCTTGAATATTTTTTTTCTATCAGAAAAGAGTTGATTGTAGAAGTGTGGCCTCATTTTACATGTGGTGATTAACAAAGCACTCGAGAAGGCCGGGAGCAATACACCAATCCTGTCATTTCCCTGTTCAGTTATGTGCAGGACTTGCTGCTTAGTTCAACTTGAAAAACTTCAGCTTTTTAATTGATGTCACTGTTTGAAGATGCTGAGGGAAAGTTCAGAACAGTTGGGTTCACTGAGTGGGAGAGTGGCTGTTTTGTAGCAAGCTACTCAGTATAACAAGAAGGTGCTATTGTGTTTGATTTTGCACTTCTCTTTAGATTCATAGGCTGATATATTTTGAGATCAATCTAGAAAATACCTGCTTGTCACTGCTTGACTGGGCCACAATGTCACACCACTGGTATCAACCAAGGGACACCATGTTACATTTGTGTCCCTGTTTAGCTTAGGAGAGCCACGGTGGTTGTTGAGGCTGCTGGTGTAGCAGGAACAGTGTGTTACACAGAGCCTTGACTGCTGGTTGTGCACTTACATGACTGCCAAGTCAAGCTATGTGCATTCATTGAATGTAGGACGTGATCTGCAGATGCTTACTGAGTAATTAGTTTATATGAAAAATTATTTGCAAACTGCAGGAATTGGACTGTATAGAATTTGCTTTTCTGAACCTTGTTGACAGTGACACTTTAGGCTGAGAGAAGTCACTGTCTCTCTACACTGGGCTCTTCGTGTGCCCGTTTGTGACGCTCCAGCTGAACTCGGCCGCTGTTAGCCCTTTGGGATCGGTGTCCGGAGATCTCTGAAGAGCTGTCAGTTCAGCTGGCGGGTGCTCATGCTGCAGTGGTGTATCCCTGCTTAGAACAGCTCTAACACTGGTAAGCTCTCGGGCTAGAAAATCTGAGAGCAAATTCGAGTAGCTTGATCTTAAAGGCTGCAGTATATCGAGGGAAAACTTGCTTCTGGACATCAGCTGTCAGCTTAGCAAATGGCTGACATGTCCTGGTTTGGTGTCTGCTTGAACTGAGACCCCATCCTTAGTTCCGTGGTGATCTCACACTATTTGTAAGGCTTCTTCCATGAGAATCCTGGTAGCCTGCTATATCCATTCACATTGTGCTGTTCTGAAAAATGTGTTTTCTCACTTAGGAGCAAGAGTTAACTTCCATCTTTTTAAGCCAAAGTTGTTGTTTTTTATTTCCTTCTTACCAACTCTTCTCCCATGATTATTTACTATTAACGATCTCCTTTATTTTCCTTTTTGGCATTGGGGTAGTTGGCAACTAATTAGCTGTGTCTTGTATCAGGAATATGTCTATGTTCCTGAAACCACATCATGTAGGAAGTCATACTATGGAGAAATGACTGGGTTTGTGAAAACAAATACAGGCATTGATAAACAATTCAGCCAGAGCTTTGTTCTTCTCCGGAGATAGTTTTGCTCATAGTGTTGTGTGCACATTAGTTTCCCGAGCTGATGCTCCGCAGCTAGATTTCCAGGTGGTGAAGGTGTGTTCCAGTGAAGCAGAGGATGTTTTAAGCCATACATACACAACGCTAGGAAAAATGGCATTGCTTTGCAGGTGAAGCTGCTGAATTTATCCCATGGTGAAATACATGTTTAGTGTGATTTGGTGTGAACAGGATCCAGGTTCATGGCCTTGCAGTTCAGTTAGCACAGCATTCCATTACTGTGATGAGGAGCCCTCAGCCTTCTTTCCTTTCTTAAACCCAGACTTTTCTAAGGCTCAACGTAACGTGTACTTTTTCTTGGGGTATCTTTACTCTCAGGATCTGCTAATGCTCTCGGTGCTGTCTTACATGCCATTCTTTTTTCAGAGGTATCCAGGCAATTCCACTTTTTGATTTTGTTTTTCTTTTCTCTGAAGAATTTTAAAGATCCAAACCCAGAAACTCAAAGGTTGGTTCAGGTGTCCCCAGGTGAATCATCTTGTGGTCATTGGGCTGTGTTATGACCAGCACTGGAGAGCAGCAATGTTAATCAGTGTAGAATTATGAGAGTGTGGTAGGTGAAGACTGAGAAGCGGTGTCCCATGCTGCAGAAGCAGACAGTGTGCTGTGGGGCAGTGTCTCTGTGTGTGTTGCAGAAGGTGTGCTGTTGAGCAGATCATCCTGTGAGAGAGAGTCGATAGCTTTTGCTTTGATGCCTTTGGCTTAGCTGCATACCTCCTGAGGCATTTAAACCAATGAAAGCTGAGAATACCATAGCTTTTTATATTCCTTGTGCTTTTTTAATCAATTTTTTAGTTTGCTTAAAAGACTTTTATGGTTTAAGGTAAGTGCCCAGTTACTCTAGCCTTTTGTAGCAGCTTTAACTATAAACTTTTCAAAGTTCTATTTCATAACCCTTGTATTTTGGACAAGAGATTAAATGCTTGCAGCCCTTGGGTAAAAAGCTTTGGGGTTTTTTTTTGGTGTTGGTTGTTTTTTTTTTCCCCATTGTAAATTTAGTAGGGTTCACTTCCTCATCATTCATGGTGTGTCACCAGGAATCCAGACGCCTCTGCATCTTTTTTGGAAACTTCACCCACACAGCGGGCATCATTTGTGTCTGTCCTAATTCTGTTCTGACTCTAAATGCAACAGGAACATTTGCAAAGAATAAATCTTTTCAGTGTATTGACAAAGCTTCTTCTGTAATTGTGTTAGCTGAACCAGACAATGAGGCTGAAATCCTTTTTGAATTAGGGTTTATGTAACTCTAACCCAGCTCCTGGCTAAGCCTTGCAGACTGATCCGGAACAGTGAGCACTCACTGCCTGGGTGTTTTGCTCCAGTCTGGAATGGGTGGCCTAATGGACTAAGTTCAGTCTGCTTTTACCAGCTTAGTTTAGCCCTGCTGTTTACTGGCATTTCCCTGTGGCAGTCTTACCTGGCAGAGAAAGAGGAAAGGCTGCCTTGCATGGGGTGTGTAGGCATTCCCTAGTGTAACGGCTTAGGATGGGGAGAGGAGGCTGGAGGAGCATGGTGACTGCTAGAGCAGCTTAGCTGTCGCTTTGCTTTCAGAAGCTCTGCATGGGTAGAGCTAAGCTGGTATATAAAAGTACAGTTCACTCCATACGTGCTTTTGTGAGGCAGGATGGAGGGCTTTTACCTATCAGGAGCAGACAGACCATTTGCAGATGTAAGAGTAAAGTCCTTCAATGCTTTGCTCTCTTCAGCTTCCGATCTTGTATTCCTTGACTTGTGCTGTTTGGAAAATAGTGGTGAAAAATAACAGAGCAGTGTCATAGGCAGAGAGATGAACGTGCACGTTCTGCTGTAACTTACCAAAGATGCAGTCAAGGCTGAACACACAACCAGGATGAATGGAAACCATAATTACTCCAGTGTTTCAAAATGAAACCACAAAGACGTCCCCTCAGCCATGCATCCTGCCTTTCTTTACTAAAGCTCTAGAAGTGTTTCTTGCTTCAACCCTCTCTGTTTCCAAAATGTCACAGTAATGGTGTGATTCCTGGCTATGCAGCATTACCCAGCGTGAGGTGCTGAGCCAGGAAATCCTCGACGGTGCTCATCAGACAAGAGGGATTTGTCTGGCGATACGGATACCGCAGTGGAAGTGAAAACCAGTAGCACTTGTTGTACAACCAGATCGAATGTCATACTTGGTAAAGATGCTGAAAAGAACCGAACTGACCAAAAGCCCAAAACAGTTTTATGGAGAAAATCCCAGTGCTCTGTATCCTTTTCCATTTTATAGGCTTTGGCATGTGTAAATATTTGAAATTCATTTCTAATTCATTTGTGCATGGTCAGGCCATTCTTTGGTTTTCAACTTTGGGAAAGGAGTAGTAGTTAGTGTTGTGTTCTTTATTCCTGTATTTGTTTGGAAATACTACAAAGTAAAAAGTGAAGTTACAGTAAAAAAAGGAGCTGTATGCATTCTTGCCAGATGTTAGAATTTAACGTGTTTCAGTTCCCGAACGTGAAAATTTCAGTACAAAATAAAAAATGCAGTTGACCTATTCAGCTTCTCTAACAATTTTAGTACATATCCAAGTGGCATGTAGTTGTGGACAAATTTTTTGGTAATAGATTAGTAAGAAGAAAATCAGCCTATTTTTTTTCAACATACTATTTGTCTTTACACTTGGTAATTGTAAATCATAAAAATTTCTGAAAATCAGGGAAACTCCCAAACTTCCATACTCTGTAGTTGTTGACTAGCAATAAACTCCCAGTTGGGTTATGACTGGTGGGGTTTGCATCTGCTGAGGAAAGAGGGGATTCTTTGGAAATGTCAGGCTGGGTTTGTTGGGTTTTGGAGGGGAGGGTGGGACGGGTGAAGGTGTCTTTTTTCCGTCCACAGTTACAGAGATGAGATTCTTTCCAGAAAAGCCGGGTGTAAGTTTGTAGCTGTGTTTAAATTGGTACTTGAGATTCACACACACAAAAGATTTTCTCAGAAATCATTAAGAGTTCTGTGGATTTGAATGAAATTTTCATGAGAGTTAAACTGGCAGTGCCAGGCAGCACCTAGTGTCAAGATGCTGCGCGGGAGGAAAAGGGAACAGAAAGCTGTCTGGCGTCTTGAGTAATCGAATGTGTAGTTAGAAGATGATGCTGGCCATGGTTTTGTTTTTGGAAATTCCTATCACAGGATTACAAGAGGGATGTGTGGTGGGGATTGTTGTTGTCATTGTACATGGTATTTATTAAATGCTCTGATTAATTTTTCTGTCATTCTTTTGCCTTCCTGAAAAGCTGACTTTCTCAGATTCTGAGTTCCTAAAAGAGGTGCTGTAAGCATATTTGCCAAAGATTTGCAGTGGTTTTAGGTAAAATACAGCCAGCCTTTGACAGTGCTGAGGAAAACAAGTCAATCCTTGTTTTCAGTGTCACTGAACAGTGACAGCAGCATGTCTGAATTAATATACAGAGCTGCAGCTGTATTCCATAAGCCTGATAGTCTCTCCTTACTGTTGTGACTGAGAATATCGATTTCACATTCAACTTTTTCTCTACTTGCTAATCTAATGTGATGGTGTGAAAAAATATTCTGGAGCTTTTCTTTAAGATTTCTTGGGGCTTAATATCTTTTACCCGCTGGGCTTTTGCCTAGAAACTGGCTGCTTGTTCACTGCAGTTTTACATCACTTCATGTTGCACACAGATTTTAGATATATTTAATACATGCAATACAACAAATATAATGTGTATGTATAAATGTAGGTGTATATTTACAACACGTATATTACATGGATATTGTAATATGCATGTAATGTTAATATAATATTCAGATAGACACATTATACATCAATATTTAAGTTGTTGTCATGTATTTCCTCATGCTTCTTTTAATGTGTGGATACATACACATAATTTCTATAAATAATGATATCTTTTATGTATCTTCACTCTTGAGTTGCTCTGTAGAGAGTGTTCCACCAAAATCATCTTCTGCAGGGAGTATTTTTCTATAGTAATTTACTTTGTATTGTGTAACCTGCTGGGACTTATGCAAATGCTAAATTTACTGTCTCAGCTCCATATTTTTCCAAAAGAACTTTTTCTCATTGCTTTGGTAAAAGAGAAACCTAACAGGGTAAATACTCTTTCCTCACCTATTACCCCTCTCCTTCTGTTATGAATGAAAGCAAATACCTTCCTTTGGTCGGATAAATGTGTCCCAATTACTGCACTGATTCATTGCAGTTAGGCTACTGAATGCCCCCATGCAGGTAAAATAAACTTGCTGTGGGGACGGAAAAAAACCCGCATAGGTGGCCCTGTGTTTGAAAATCTGTAGGGTTCTCTGTGTAAGATCTGATGTTTCATTCCTTAGAAGTCATCAGCTGGACACAAAACCAGCAGCAGCTGAGATCCAGTCAGATCTGTGTCCAAACACCAAATACTTTGGCCATACAGAGTTTTTTCTTTGGAGGAGCTGCAACGCAAATATCTGGGCTGCAGTAGAAGAACTTGATGATGAAGTGGTGGGCTAAGGAAAGTTACTGTCTTCTCCTGTTTTGGAATTACAAAATATAATGAACAGGATTATTTAAGAATATACTGTAGGCCACAGAGGAGTCTTAAAATACTCTGTTTTAACAAACACTTGCAGCCTTGATTTTTATAATAGCTTCTTATTATCAGCTTTTAATTTGAAAGGGAGGAGCTTGACAGCAGCTGTACCAAGCAAAGACAGTTAGTGTGATCTTTGAATTTTCTTGTGGCTCTGGACACCCTGACAGCTGTGGTATCAGAAGGCTATGTAAAATACACCCTCTTCTCAGTGTATCCATCCACAGGGCAGACAGATTCTGACTGTAAATACACAGCTCCATAAAATATGTACAGTTCCTGTATCTGAAAGTGTTTTGTGTTACTGAAGTGATGTGTAAATGCCAGGAGGTTTTCTTTATGTCTCTATATGTATTCTTATCCGGAGCGTGACACCCAATCAGATCACCGCGTTCTTGCGACCGGTGACAGACTAGCTCCACAGTGTTTGACAAGCAGGGCATTCTGGATAGGACCTGGACCTCTCGTGATACAACGGGAGCGCGAAGCCCGCTGCACGGTGCGAGGACAGCAGAAACCACTGGGCTGAAACAGCAGCTCTCAGCTTAGGCCCATAGTAAGCACCGAAATGAGGTGAGCTGTGACACTGTGCTGATCAGCACGGATTTAACTCCCTGCTTCAGTCGTTCCCTGGTGCTCTCACTGGATCCTTCATTTCACTGCTGACTGAGACAGGACAGATGGTGCCCACAGTTCCCACCCCACCCCTGGCAGCCCAGACAGGCTGTACTGACAGCTAGGATCCCCAGGCTGCTCAGTGAAATAGAGGTGCAAATGCCATAGCTGTTCAGCGGTCTGGCACTCTGTGCTCACTTAAGGCATCCATCCCAAAATTCTGCCACCGTAAGGAAACAAATCTATGCGGGTGTTTTGCCTGAGGCTTCAGAAATCAATTTCAGCTACCACTTTGGCAAGCGTGGGGAAGGAGCCAGAGTTCTGCATTTGTGAAAAGGGAAGGAGAGAAGAAGAATGAAAGCTAGCGCAGAGTTTGGTTTAATTATTTGTTTACTACTTTTAGCCATGGGTGTCAGTAAATTAAGTGAAATGACACATTTTATTTGGGAAATACTGATAGCCTTCAAGTTGTCAGTGTTAATTATAATCCAGTCATCTTGTTTGTTTTTAAGCTTCTCCTTGCTGTCATTTTCACTCTGATAGCATGAGATATTTTAGAGTTTAATAAGATGGAAAGCTTTATCTTTGTCATTCTGTTCACATGGCAACCAAATATTCTCATTTTATTAGCCAGTTAGCTTTTCATAAACTAATATTGCTTAGTTTGACCATGTGGCTGCTGCTTCTTGCCATCTAATTGCTGTCCAAAGGCTAACAATATCTCCTTTTATGTTTTAAGTAAAAGCATTTGGGGTTTTCTTTATAGGAAGTGTGAGAAAAGACTGGATAGCAAAGGGTAAATAAAGGCTTAGATCTGAGGAGGATCAAGTTTTTACTTCTGTCATTGCTTGGACTTAGAGAAGTGTATCGATGATCGTCAGAATAGAAAGAGAGTTTAAAACTGCTAATTACTACCAGGTCAGGTAATATTCCTGCTTCTGCTCACTTTACTATTTAAAAATATGCTAAAAACGTGCATGTGACAGAAGACGACAGGCTAACTTCAGTGCCACCGGAAAGAAAAAGCTCTGTATGAAGCTGGAGTAGTAGGAGTGAAGAAAAGCAATAGCACGTTCTGTTTGGGAGACAAATCAGACAAGTTCTCTTTAGCCACGTTATTTTCAGCCCTTGTTTGCCAGAGGATTTGAGAATGGTTTTCCGAGAGATCTTCTCCAAAAGATTGCTTGTAAACAAATCTCAGAGTTCAGAAAAGGGGGGAAGATGATTGAGTTTTTTTGAACTGAGACTTAGAGCTTAATTTCCCAATTTGCAATCCAACTCTTGATTGATTTTACATAGAGAATAGAGTAAGTAACACCAATTTCATTTTGTGATGTTACATTAATATAAAGCTGTGGGAATCCACTTCCATTAGATAACGTGTAAGTGATATGGTACAGATGGGATTTGAAGAATAATAAGGCCCAGAAACTTCATGAAACTCTGAAAATATTCATGAGGAAAGCTGTTCAGAAATCTGAGAGCTATGTGAGAGAGCAGTGTTCAGTTGTAAGCCAAATTTAGAGTTAGTGTGAATTGGTGTAACTTCACAAAGATGGATGGAATTACATGAGCCCTTGACTCCTGCACTGATGCAAGAGAACTGAAGCAAATTAGCAACATGACTTTCTAAGAATATCTCCAGATACCTCCAGAAGTGGAGATGTTGCAGCAACGGTGTTGTCAAACTAGCTAAGTTTAGGAGTGTATTATATCAATGTTTTCCTATATTATGATGGAAACCAAGATGTGCAGCAAGAAGATTTGTTGGTGGGGTTTTTTTTTTGTTTTGTTGTTTTTCTTAAACACAGAAAATACAGTCTTCCTGGGATGGGCCTTGGGGAGAGATCAGAGTGCTTCTACTGTAAATTGTCTTTGAATGCTCTGACCAGAGGCACAACAGTCTTCCCTGGCTAATTTAGCTGAGATCTGAGGAAGCACTAAACTTGGACTTCTCCATAAGCAGCAAGGAAAACTGTAGAATATTCAAGTTAGAAGTGCTACGAGCACAAGGCTACAAAAAGAAGAAAAAGAGAATCTTCATTTGGAGTCGGCAGCAAAGCTCCCCTCGTGTTACTGCAACGCCCCGTTACTGTGCCAGTTTCATCACCCTCTGTTGATTAACCTGATTACAAGTGAATTAGCAGTGGCTCAGGTCTCAAATTTGCCTGACAGACAGAAGAAGAGCCTTTTGATGGACTGACTGCATTCAGTTAGGCTGAATGCAAAATGGAGCAGCGAGACATGTGGAAGAGAGAAGAAATCGGGAGAGAAGTGGGGATGTTGCTGGAGAGGATGAGCATTCAGTTAACAATAACAACTAAACTTAGACTTTATTATGCAGCTGATTTTTGTTCATGTTGGACAAATGAAGCTGCGGAGCTTGAACAAATTACCTTTCAGAAAAAGTGAGGTTTGGGAAAGGGCGGGCAGCCGTGTGTTGGAGGTAAAATGCCTCTGCATTACTGATCTTCCTGCTGCTCATGTTAGGACTGATGCTGCTTTCAGAGCAGTAGGAATACCAGCCTGCCATCACCCTCAGCTGCTAGCTTGTCTTATTTTCTATCATTTGTGTTTTGGTAGAGGCCAGAGGCTTACACCGAATACTGTGTACTCCTTACTATGCGAATCCCTCTACGAGCATCAGTGATAATTCCTGCCCTGAACAGTTTACAATGCAACAAACAATTCATAGTATGGCAATGAAACGAGCAAGTGGATGGGTGAGAGGACAGAAAAGCATGTGGACAAGAGTAGAGGGTACCTTGCCATGTGTGGGATTCCTTTCCCAGTTGTGGCACCTGCAGAAGGCTCCCATCCATATCTGTCTCTTCAGCTGGTGATGGGCTGCGGCCTGCTGAGCTTTGTCAATTTGCTACAGACTTTCATGAGATTTGAAAGTGATTTTGAATCAGATGTTCTGGGAAACTTTGGAGACTTCCATCTAAATTTTATCATTTGAAGGCAGTGGTTTTATGTTCTTTATAGTATTTCTATCCAGTCTGTTTTCCTGTCAGACCAATTTTCATTACATAAAAACATAAGTAAGCCTGTACCGGGTAAGACAAAAGATGTCTTATCTTGAGCAGCAGCTGTGAACAAGAAGGAAGAACAAGAAGAGGGCAAGCAGGCATGGGTAATGCCTTCCATCTCCTTCTGAGACTTCAACCATTGTCAGCCCACGGAGTTACTGACACGAGTGAAGGTTTGGTGTTTAATTTCTACCTTTGGTTTTCTGTACCCTTAACTTGTCCAACCTCCCCTTTGATCTCAGGAAACTTCTGCTCCTTACACCCTGGACAGTCCCCTCCAAGGCTAAGCTACAGCATAACATATCTTCTGCCAGGTCTTTATTTTTTATTTTTTTTTATTTTAGAAAAAGTGGTAATTTGTACAGATTTGATAGTCTGGCACAGACAATAGCAATGCACTTCAGTGATCTTGGTTGCAGTGCCTTGTAAAAAGAGGGTGACTCACTCTTCAGTAGGGCTTTCTTGATGAAGCTTTATATTACCTACAAATGATATCACTGTCCCAGTGACTCTGGAATATACATCCCTAGGTACTCTGCATTTTTCTCAGGCAGAACTGTGTCTCTCAAATATCTCTGAAGCTCAGGAGTGAAGAGTAAATGATGCTGCAGTCTCTCTTAGATGTTGCTAGACTTTTATTTGAAATGGCTTTTTTATGGCTTTGATTTTTATTATTCTTTGTTTCTGAAAATTGCATTTCTTCACATATTCTTTTCATATAACCTGCTCTCTGCCACAAAGGATGAATATATATTTGCTAAAAAGATCAGCCAGAAAACTAACAGAACTCTTTGGGTTTTGTGAGATTTCACTGTGGATGAGAAGATAAGGCTGCATACACCTAAAAGATGTGCTCTTGTACAGGACGCAGCCTGCTTGAGATTTTGCTGTGTAATGCCCTCATAAATATTTCATCTAAATGTACATTACATTTTATGGAAGATAGCAAAAAAAAAAGGCTATTGAAGAAGTAGTATGATTGGGAAGGCAGTGATGTATGCAGGAGAATGCTGGTGATGTCATTCTGTTTGCCTTAGGCTGTTACTAATAACGTGCTGCCTTTCGCTCCTGGATGGAGAGGAGAAGCCTCAGTGCACTGAGTGTGTAATCTGAGGCTGAGAGGTTGTGGTGCAGGGTTTGCAATCAGAGATAGTGTCATGTCAATGGCAATGCCATTTCCCCCTCATCCTGTGGACTGGGGATCCGTTTTTATTAGCTACGGGAACTCGTGAGGGAAGACACTGCTGGCTGCTGATCTGTAGCTGTGTGAGCTCAGGAGGAAAGGATGTCACAGTTCTCTGAAAAAGCAAACACGATTGTGCATTCTTATGCCTGCCATTTGATGTCCTAGAGGAGATAAATGAAATGGGATGGTAGAAAACATACAAACCCACGTTTTGAACACCTTCAAACACGCTTCTAACAAAAACTGCAGCTCTTCTCCCAGGACGGTCTGCCTAACCTATGGGAGCAACACTGCAGAAAGTAGCTTGTTCCAGACGACTGCGGTAAAGGTCTGTGAAGAATTGTTGGGTTTGGCCTGCCTCGATCTAGTAGAATATTTACTGATTTCTGTTACTGTGACAGCTGATTGCTGTTGCTGACTTTAGCAGTGGCTGTGAAGTTGGGCTGCTGTGGAGAGGGGGCTTTGGGCTGCAGCCTAGAAGACACCAACCCGACAGCATACTGGTCCCAGGGTAACCAGTACTGCTTGGTCTTGTGAAGCTAACCTCACGCAGGATGTAGTTGGCTTCAAGCCTTCTGCCCCCATATTAAAGAAGTACAGTATTAGGAACAAAGTTTTTGTGAACAGTTCATCAGTGTGCACAGTGCTACGTCTTCATTCAAAGCAGGGTTGTTTTAGTGATGTAGAATCATTAGAACAATTATGCTTTGTTCAAATCTGTCTTAAATCTGTGAAGCCAAAAGAAATAATTTAAGATACAGTGTAATTTCAAAATACACCCTTCTTTTTCTGTCTGTGTGGTTACTTATCCTTTCCTGCTATTCCTTGTCAGTGATTTGGCAGCAGTAGTAAGTGGAAAAATTAGCTAAGAGTAATTGTCACTAAGCAAAAGCAGCTTGTAAAATGAAGAACCTACTCAAAATACCCCTATTTATTATTTTTTATATTTACAATTTTTGCTACTTTTCTAGCTTAACGTGTCAAGTCACCTGGTGTATGTAAAGGGGATATGCTGACAAGGGTGAGCCCCTGTCAGCCTCGAAGATGGTGGAAGGTGGAGTGCTCATCGCTAGAGCAGAGGCTGAGGGGCTGGATTGTTTTTGCACCCATGCCCTTATTAAGGCATGTGCTTGAGAGGGTCTGCAGGATTTCTTTCTGAAGCCTTATACGGTATAGCTTATTTTTAGCTTATGAAAGAGCAGAGTGCATAATTTCTCTGATAGCATTAACTGTTTATATGAAAGATCTAGAGTACAGTAAGGACTAAACTAATCTCAAGGACTAAGAAAAAATTAGCCAAGTTGTTATGAGGAAGAATGAACTTTTTGTAGCTTGAATGTACGCTAGATTCCCCCAGCACACACAAATCCGTGTCCTTGGCACTCTCTAAATAGCTTCTGTCCTTGGAAGAGTTGAATAATAAGGCAGAATTATTGATATTGCAGTACTTCTCTTACTAATTTAGAAAGAAGAAAAGTTCTTTCCTGTCACTCCTCTGTACAGAATGGGTCACTTACCTGGAGAACCAAATCACTAGGAATAGTAAAAAGCAGACTATGAGACTATAAACTTACTGAGGTGTTTATAAAGTCCTTTACTATTGCAGCTGAACGTGTTGCCTGTCTTCGGTTACAGAAACTTGATGTCTTTATGTTTGCAGCATTTGCTTTCATTTGTTTTTTATTTGGAGAAAGGTGATGCGTTCTGCATTTCTGACTGCAGATCATCTTTAAAGTCTCTCTTCTGTTGACTTGACAGAATATAGCCTGAGGGGTGATAAAATATGTGGGCTGCATGTTTTCAGAGTGGAAGGCTAAATGTTCAGGAGCTTGCGGTGGATTTACAGGGTCTGCTTTTGACAGTCTTGAGTTTCCAGCAGTTGCTTTTGCAATGTTCAGTGCATGTATTGCTGCCTTTTCAGTCTTTCTGCCCTTTTTGACTAATCCTCTGAATTGCAAAGACCGAATTGAATTTCTGTTAACTGTGCCCAGTTTTGGGGAGGGTAGTGAAGAGAGAGGTGGTGTCTTAGATTGGGCATTTGGTTTAAGTGTGTTATTTAGCGTCGCACGGGTGTGTCTTATTTTTTTGGCTTTTAACATGAAATAAGCCAGTCTATATGGGAACTGCCCTTCAAAAATAGGTCTTTACCAGCACCTCCCCAGCAGCCCAGAGAGAGAATAGATCTCTTGGAGAGCAATGTGCTGGTAGAAATTCATAGAGGGCAAAACTAAAGATTTTAGTAAACTGTTCTTCAGTAAGTCTGGAACACCTCTGCTATGGAGAAAGGTTCACCTGGGGAAGAGAAGGCTCCAGGGAGACCTTGTTGTGTCCTTTCATTACTTAAAGGAGACACATAAGAAAGATGGGGACGATCTTTTAGCAAGGCTTGTCACGACAGGACAAGGGGTAATGGTTTAAAACTAAAAGAGGGTAGGTTCAGACCAGGTAGAAGGAAGATAGAAGGTAGACATTTTTTTACAGTGTGGGTGAAACCCTGGCACAGGTTGCCCAGAGAGGTGGTTGATGCCACGTCCCTGGAAACATTCAAGGTCAGGAAGGATGGGACACTGAGCAACCTGCTCTAGTTAAAGATGTCCCTGCTTATTGCAGGGGGTGGGACCAGTTGATCTTTAAGGGTCCCTTCCAACCCAAACTGCTCTATGACTCTGTGATTCTTTAAGTCTTCTCACTTTTTTTTTTTTTTCCTGCAATTCACAGAATTGCTGGAAATTGTTGGAAAAGACCTTCAAGATGCTCAGGCCCAACCTTGAAATTCTTCCTATTTAATCTCTCCTCTAATAAATTGCAAACAGTATTGGATATAGGTTGTGCTGAGCCCACACAGGTGTTAGCGTTGTACGTGCAGGGCTGATGAACATACATGGCTGGGTTTGCTAATTTATCGTTGAACCCTCAGCTGGCCTTTGATAAATACTTTTAAAAATAGTGTTCACATCTGGCACGTCAAGCTGTCAGCATTTTTCTGTTCCAGTTTCAGAGACATGCATGCACACACTGTCCTCTTCTGTGTGGGACAGAATTCACCCGTAGCGGGGCTGCAGTGTAGTCTCTGCTGCTCTCACACAGTCTGTCACCCTTGGGTTGAAGCTAATATCAAATGGCCTTTTTAAAGGCAATAGAGAGTCCCATCACTGGTGGGTATTCAACTCTCCTCTTCCTCAGGGTTATTTGTACCTTGTTTGCTTCCTTTTACACTTTACAGCGGGGGGAAAAAACTGACTCTGATTTTATTACATTGTTTCGTGTTGCCAGTAGACTGCTCTCAGCTCTGTGGCAGAGATGCTGGAGCCTTTCTGTAGCTTATATCCCTCTTCTCTTTTTGCTTTCCAGAAGATGTGTTGCTAACGAGTGCTCCTTTCAGTGGCTTAGTCACGTGCTTGTCTTGGAGGTTTCTGCTGTCAGTGAGTTCACTCCCATGATGAGCATTATGCACGGATTCTCCAGTGGCCTGCAGTCCTGAAAGATGCCTCTCAGAGTTGCAATGGGGAACAAAAAACCCCAAAAGGTCTAAGATTGTTAAATTATTCCCATTAAAAGCATGTTATCAAAATAGTGCTTTAGAATTGAGTGCTCTTCACGTGAAAAAAAATATCTTGAGATTCCTATGCTCTGAACCAAGATCTGGTGTAATTATTCCCTTGTGATACCACCGAAAGCAACACGGCTGCACAAGTAAAACTTAAAAGCAACGTTTGTCTCCATGTTTTTAGTCCAGAACTGAGGAAAGTGATGGCAATTTAGTTGGCTATATATGCACTCTGAATCTGGTTTATGATGCTCATCTGCTTTCCTGTTGCAAACCAGTTCTGGAACTCAATTCATTTACAGCAGTAACAAATGAGCAAACTGGGATTCTTAAGGTTTGCCCGTGAGAGCTCACAGGGCTGTTCTTTGCTTCCACCCACAGGCTCAGTGGGTGTAATCCTCTGCTGAAGGCAGCGAGGTGGACAGCCTCTCCAGACACATCACATCCCATTTTAAGTCCTCATAACTCTGACTCCTTGGAAGGGAATGACATCCTACCGTGTGACTCGTATTACTACGGACACGTTACCTTGGGTGTATGAAGGAGAAAACAGTGATTGAATTGGTTTTGTGCTCTGAAGGCACCTCTGATAGTTAAAGAAGGTTGTATAGGACTTCAGGAATTGTAATTATTACCTCACAAACATCTTCTACCTTCCTGGAGAAACACGTGCACGTAGATAGCTCAGGTCAGCGCTCTACAGCCTGGGTCATTTCCTATCTGACGTGCAGGACTCCACCATGGATTTGTGCATGCGGTACTGTCCTTGTTTGGACTAGTGAATGCTGCCTGGAGAGAAGGCAGATGTCAAACACGTCGGTCTTTATTTTTAAGGAATGTTTGACAAGAAATACGAAGCAAACATCTCTAAGCTGTTCCCACTGAGAAAACAAGTAGTTTCCACCATTTGTTTTTTGGTTGGTTGGTTTGTTTCTTTTTGTTTTGTTTTGTTTTGTTTCTAGTTTGTCAGATGTAAATGGGAACAAGGGCAATGCTGGCTGCTTTTGAGCACAGCCCTTCAGTAGACCAACAGAGTACAAGCCTGGGCTGCTGCCAACAGACAGACGTCCTGGAAGTAAAGCCCTCCTACGTTGTTATTATTGTTTGTATTTTGATTGTGGGAAAGAAATGGCATTACTGTGTGCTGCCTCACCTTGCCTGCAACTCACTCTGTTTAAGACATGCAAACTGGTAAAAGGCCATGGCTCTGCATACCTATGGCTGCTCTTCCCAGAGGTTCCTCACACACTTCTTATAGAAAAGAAATGCTGCAGAAAGGAAAGTATTTATGGAGGAGCTACAAGGGGCTCATTAACTTCCAGAACATGGCTGAACTTCAGGTAAAATAAACACTGAAAGGGCAGCCTTGCATTTTAAGGGACAGGTGACAAGAGTAATTTGTATCTGCCGTTACATTTATAAACATGGCATTTAAGAAACATCAGAGCTGCAGGAAAGTTTGTGGTGGCTGTATGGCTGCTTACTAATGAGGATGAAAAGTTGTTAGTAAGGGTATTATGTAAAATAAGAGATATGCAGTGTCAAACCTAAGGAGCAGAAAGAGATATTTTATTTCCAGGGTCACATTATGAACAGTAACAGCAAATTGACATTTTTAGGCTCCTTCCCTTGGTTGTAATTGAATTTTCTCATCATTAGAATGGGAAGTGCTACAAGCAAGGTGGACTATTTCTGAACTGTTAGGAAGAGATTTTGACGTGCCTCTCTGCCACATTAGCTTTACACTGAGAATAGCCATAGTCATGCAAACCGGAGAGCAAACTTGGGTTACTGGTTTGCTGTTTTTATTTTTCCTCTAGCCATTTCTGGATCATTACATCTGTGACTTGGAAGCAAGTACCGGGTTAATACCTTTGCACTCATTGCAAATTATTTCTGGTAGGAAGAGAAAGGATCAGCTGTTAATACTGATGTTTTCAACTAAAATTACCAAGTTGGAAAGGCCAACAGTCTCATTTGCCAAGTGAGGTTGTACTTTATTTCTGGGTGGTGTCCCCCGGTATAAACGCTCCGTGGTCAAATTCTAGTTAACAGTTTTATTGAAGAAATATTGTTCAGTGGAGAATTCAGTTTGTTTTTCCTTTCCAACACTTGGCGTTGGCTTTGGAATGCTAGCAGGGAAAAAGCAATCAGTTAGCCTTTGATCAGTACTTGTTTTCTCTTAATATGTACTGTCAGGCCTGTGACATAAGACTAGCCCCAGATTTGCTATGCAAGGTATTGTTTATGATGCTTTTTTCTTCAGGGTGAAGCTATGGTATCAAGGTTAATTTTTGTCAAAGGTTTTGTTTGCTGCGTTGCTGCTGCAGATTACCAAAGGCCTAGATGCCATGACTAGCAGTGTCTCCTAAAGTTAGAGACTTGAAGTTAGGTCTATTTTTAATTGAAAAACAAGGTTAAAGGATGACCTTATCATCCTCTACCATGGTGTTTAAACGAGTGAGGGATAATTGTATGTGTATTAGATAAAAAGCGTAGCAAGCTGCAAAGACTCAAACCTTAGACTAAGGAATTCAGATTATAGACCAATTTTTAATGATCAAAGTAAATGACAGGCCTATTTTTTTTTTTTTAAATTAACTTTCATCCTTAATGCTTTTAATCCTTAAGTAAAGACTACCATAGTTGAAAGGAGTTCAGTGCAGAATTTATAGGGTAAAACCTGATCTGGATTAAGTTTTGGGAAGACTGTGTAAAATACGCTGCAGGTTACTGGGATCAGTGCAAACCTGGGTGAGATTAGAGAGCTCCTGTGTGGGAGGTAGAATTTAATGAGCAGTGGGGCTTTCTGGCCTTAGTCTGTAAATATGAAGAACTCCTGTAGAATTCTTCTGTGCATTAACTTGAAGTGTAATGTTTTGCAGGTATTGGGGTTCTTGGATCAGTTTAAGGACATGGGTTACTTTGTTCCAGATGAGTTAGGTGTTAAAACAGTGCCGTGAATTACAGGCACTGCTTTTGTTGTCCTTGCCATGATGATGATGAGCGAGTTGTTGCTTGTGATGAATTTAATGCCTGCCTAGCCATCAGAATGGCTCTGATGCTATAACTTCTGTAAGATCATAATAGTCTTAAAGTAAATAGTTTATACCAACAAAAACCTTGAAGAAAATTATGGGAGGCATAATGGGCTTTGAAATGCAGTTCTTTGCATCCAACAGTGAGCTTGGGTTTTTTTCTGTTTAGATTTTTTTTTTTTATCCAACAAAATTGGACCGGTCTGTTCATTATTCCTGCAATAATTTCTTTTTTCCTCCTGGAATCCAGCAAATTGAAAATGAGTGTTCATCCAGTGAGAGCAGCAGCAGCTGTTGGTAACACATCTGAAGCACTATTTTCTAGTTCCAGATCATTTTACCTAAAAACAGATGAATGACTCTTTTTGGTGGTGTATATATGAGAGAAAAAGTCTGAAACATAAAAGAAGACTGAGGAAGCCAAGGCAGACTTTTCTGGCTTTTGGAGCAGAGAAATGGGAACCAGCCGTGGTTTGTTTTAGTGCATGACTNAGCCCTTGTTTGTTTTAGTGCATGACTGTGTACCAGCCACTGCCTTTTTCTGCCCCACTCCCCCAGCTTCTCTGTGTCTGAGATGTTAACGATAGCCCTTCCTTTGTGGAGTGCTGGGAACATCAGCGCTGTACAGGGACGAAGGAGGCTGTGGGTAAGCACACTTTACCCACACCTTCCGATGAGGAGGCACAGTGCTGACTGTCACGGAAGACCTTTCTGTCATGGACAGTAGAAGTTCAGACTTGTGAACAGGAAATTTCCCGATCCGGTCCCCATAACCTCACCCACAGAGCGCTGCCCTAAATACATCACTGCTGGGGTTTGTGCCGTTACTGTCGCCAGAAGGTTCCAGGCTGGGAGAGGGCAGGAGGGTGTCCTGAAAGATACTTTTTTTTTTTTTGCTTGTTTGTTTTGTTTTAAACATCATAATAATCAGAAAAAGAGGAGTATAAATAAGAGCCATTCTCTGCTTGAAGTTGCATTTGAATTGTAATTACAATTTAGAATAAAACGGAGAGTTTGTAGGTGAATAAGAAGACAGTGACCTGCTAAATTAGCAGAAGGGCCCCACTCTCGTCATTCTTGATGGCATCAGAATTATTACTGGTTTTATCCCCACCACAGGTGGAGATGTGGGGCAAAGGTAGCAGGTATTGTTTTGGAGAGAAAGGTGCAGTGAGCTCTAGTTGCAAAAGACATTCTTCAGGCCAGCACCTGTGGTCTTCTCCAAATTCTTCTTCTCCCCCGCGCCCTCATTTTCCTTTCTGCAATATGGTTTATGTCTCCTTTCTCTGAACTGCCTTCTAGGGTTTGCCCTGTGTTCTACCCTGCTGCTTTTCCTCTTCCCCCATACTCAACGTTCTCCCAGCTTTTCTCTTAACTTGCTGAAATAGAATAATTTATTTCCTCTTTTGGGAGGAAGATTATGCAGAGAACTGACATATTAAATGCCTTTGGAACAAGGAAAATCTTGTTCAATCATGAGTCCTAACTTTTTTGGGATATTGCTGTGAGCAGGATCTGGCTGGATACTGCTTCTACATTTATCTGTCAATCTTAAACAATGCTGATGATGTCCAGAGTCCCAACTATCCTTCCTTTTTCACAAAGGTACCGAAGCAGAGAATTGGGGGGGCATGAAATAAATTGCTGTGCTTAACTGTCTTTAAGGAAGCAGGCGTGTTGCACTTGGAGGACTTCCAGGATAGGATTTTTAGGGCTTGATTGTTCCTTGCTGCTGTGTCAGATATTCCAGGGACATTGAGTGATGTCGAGAGTAATATATCATCCACTACACCCTCAAAAACTACTGATTATGCAACATAACGCCAAAAAGAGCTTGTACATAATGATTTTTTTCCCCAGTTTTTGCTTTCTTGCATCTTACCTTGCTCTGTGTGCTATGTATTCTTTACAGCAGCTAATTCAGAGTTTGCTACAAGGAGTCGGGGGTATTACAACAAACAGGAATGGGATGTAGAATTTGTCCCTCTTCACTCACCACCCACCCATCAGTGTGAGAGACACCAGCTTCCCGTGGATGCACAAGGAGATGCAAATGACCACCAAGCTGCATTATGTGTAGTAAAGCTCTTCAGCCATTCTCTAGTTCTTGGCCTGTTCTGTGGCTTTGAATGGGTTTTCATCCTCAGGCAATTGATGTTGGAAAATTAAATGAAAGCACATCTCTTTAGCATCTTGATGTAGTTCTTCTGGGTCATTATTGTGTTTCTTAGAGTATGTCATGATTCCCTCACGTGTCACAGGCAAGCTTCAGTTGTGCTGTGCTGACTTCCCTGCAGGTTTACCCCAGACCTGTGGCCTAGGGAGAAGCGTGGGACTGAGAGCCAGAGGTCTGTGTGCCACCTTCCTTTGTGCCCGCAGTCTGTACCTTCTGGACAGTGGGCTGTGCCTGGCAGCCTGGGCTAAGGGCATTTGCTGAGCTTTCAAATTACTGCAGCTACTTTGATCTCTTCTTGCTCTTGTTTGACCGTTATTAAGTACTTAATGAGTTCAGTGTTATTTGATGTAAAGGAGGAGAAAGCCACATAAAAATGCAGTGTAAATTAAGAACTAAAGAAACAGAAAAAGGACAGAAGGCAAGGTTTCCAGTGTATTTGCTGCATGTGTGGCAGTTCTCCTTGGGGGATTTACTCTGTTTCATCAAGTGGCTGTGCAGCAGTCCAGCCTCTTCTGTGAACCAGCTTCTCCAGCTCTGCAAAAAGTGAGAGTTCCCTGGTTCTGTTTATTCCATAGTCCAGCTGTCGTCTTGGTGGGCAGAAGAAGATTTGTCTACTGGCTGATGGCTGGTGTTCAGTATACTACAGTATATACCTGCAGCCTTCATCTGGCACAAGGGGTCTTTTGACCTGAGGGTGGGGTGTTTGTTTGTTTGTTTGTTTGTTTGTTTTGGTGTTGTTTTTTTTTAAATTTTGTTTTGTTTGTTTTCCTTTTGAAATGCTGGCATTTGTATATATGTTTCCTTCCTGTTTGTTCCAGGAGTTGACTGTGGCTTTGATATCATGACATGACCACAGCGAAGCTCATCCTGTTCATGGTCTGTGAACCACTTAGTAAACTGGGGATATTTTGCAGTGCTAAATAATATTTATTTACCAGGAAAAGTGCAGACCGAATAATTTCAGGATATGTACTGATACAGCTTTTTCTCTCTGATACACAAAAAAATATTTTATGGTGTAAAATAATAGCTTGCATTTCTTTCTGGTATACTAGTAACTTGCTTTTGACCTTTTCATTTGTAGAGGCCAAATGCACGCTGGCCCGTATCAAAATCAATGTGTCCAGCAGGAGTAGAGAAGCGACCGTGCCCCTGTACTGGTGAGGCTGCAGCTCAAGTTTGCAGCTCAAGTATTGTGCCACAGGACAAAAAAGACACTGAGGTGCTGGAGCGAGTTCAGAGAAGGGCAGCAAAGCTAGTGAGAGGTCTGGAGAACATGTCTGGTGAGGAGTGGCTGAGGGAACTGGGGGTTGTTTAATCTGGAGAAGAGGAGGCTGTGGTGACACCTTACTGCCCTCTACAGCTGCCTGAAAGGAGGTTGTAGTGAGGTGGGGGTTGGTCTCTTCTCCCAGGTAACTGGTGACAGGACCAGAGGAAATGGGCTTAGTTGCTCCAGGGGAGGTTTAGGTTGGATACGAGGAAACATTTCTTCCCTGAGAGAGTGCTGAGGGCTTGGAACAGGCTGCCCAGGGAGGGGTGGAGTCACCATAGGGGTTCTAAAAAACATCCAGATGTGGCACTGCAGGACATGGTTTAGTGGTCTTGATAATGTTTAGTAGATGGTTGGACTTGATGATTTTGAGGGCCTTTTCCAACCTTAATGATTCTGTGATTCTATAAATGTATTGTACCAGTTTTAACCAGTTCCAGCTCATATGCCTAACAGCATCATTGTTACTTTACAGGCAGAATAGGCAGAAATTCTTGATGTGTTTGTCTGGTCATTGGAATAGGTGACTTGGGGGAATCTCCTCCTCTGCCTCTTATGGTTGTACAATATACTGCACGTGGGAGCTCTGGTGTTGCAGTTTCATCTTGCAGACTCTGTTGGCTTTGTACCTGTCTCCCATGGAATGCACAAACTGAATTTTGATGCTGGTGTGCAAAGGGTTCTCTGTCATGTATTGGAAACGTCAGAGCCTCTTTAAACCTGCCAGCAGAGAGGTTGATGTGTGTGAGTATTGACTGTTCTGTCTGGAAGGTAAGTCAGGAGGCAGGACAGGTTGTTAGGAATGTAGCTGGCAGAGCATGCTGGGCAGCACAGTGGTGGCAGCTGTAGTCACCCTTGGTGACTGAAAGCAGACCAGCAGTAGGACACTGTTTAGAGCAGTGGTTAAGAAAACTCTTGTTAGCCACTGCAGTATTGACATTGGGGAACAAGGATCTCACCCTATGCTAAGTAGTGACGTAGTGGTTTTCTGTTGCTAGTGTCATCTCTGTTGCTGGAAAAATACAGCAGCACTGGGCAGCTTAGGAATTGGGTCCATGGGCTCAAAAAGAGACTGAACACTGCCTCCTCCAGCTGTAGTGTGAGAGCCTCCTCAGCTTGGGGACACATCATTCGGCAGATTCACCAGGGACGTGCAATGGAGAGGATAAGGGAGTCCAGTCCCCACCGCTGCTGCCCAGGTACCTTTCCGCTTCCTTCGGATTCTGTTGTGCTCCTTTCTGAGACAGAGTGACTCCCGTTAGCAAAGGCAGTAATTCATTTAGCGGAGGAGTTACAGTGCAGCTGTGCTGCCTTGCTGATGCCATCTGCCATCCATGGGTACAAGCCAGCATCCTGCAGCCCCATACTGCAAGAGAAACTTTCCTTAAGACACTCAAACGTTCTTCCATAGGTTGTGCACGCCTCATAAAACCGAAGAGCGAAGTAAACTGGTGAGCTGTTGAGAATCACTTAGTTGAGATCTGTATCTTCAAACTGTGGTGCTAGGATTTGGAATAATTACATCTAATTGAGGTGGAATCATCAGAAGCAACCCTGCTGGCCAATTTTAATTTCCCTTCTTTTAGATTAGCTACCTAATTCAGCTTTGTAAGGTACAGCCAGCCGCGTCTGTCTGGGCATAGCTAGAAGAGTGAAATTACTGATTGCTATCTAAATATATCATCCTCTTAATTGCAGCAGGCCTTAATTCAAATTTGATGGGTGTATTTTTGCATTATTGCTTAATCAAATAGCTACTGAAACAAAATATTTTTGTGAATATATCCGTGTCCCAGATCTCCTCTCCTGGTGTTTGCTACATCACCTGTGTCACATAAGGGTTCCCAACTCTGTTAAATGGATGAGCGCTGCCGGGGCCCGGTGTCCAAGGAACGGGCAGAGTGTGGCACGGGCAGAGCTCTGGTGGTGGTTGCCATTTCCCAGGCCAGGGGAAGCTGAAGTGGAAGCACCTGCTGATTAGTTCAGCCACTCGGCTTGTGCTGCCCTCTGCGCTCGGTAGTGAAAATCTTATTAGGACCAAAAGGCAGTGCCAGTCAGATCATACATGACACTGGTCACAGGGTAAAGCTGGTGGTTGTTACGGGCTTATTTCAGGGGAATATAGAATGTGTTCTAGGGGGGAGAGCTCAAAAGATGTATTGAGCTACACACATCAAGGCAGGAGATTGGATGTAGTCTAATCTATGTTAACGAGTACTTAAAACTTGGCTGGCCTAATAAATGGGGAAATACATTTTGCCCAAGTCAGAGAAAGCTGAGTACTTTTAATCAAACTGTAAGGTCTTGCCTCACTTGATTCTTTGCCTAAACCAAATGATTTTTAGGAAGTTGTGTCTCCTTTTCCACCCGTAGTGAGGGTGCTGCACTTTGGCTCACAGTTTGGCAGTGCTTACTTGGCTCTTTTTGTCAGCCAGTGCTTGCTGAGCTGAGTTAAAATGGATGTGAAAGTTTTGTCTGAAAAGAGCTGATTGATGAACTTTGCTTCTAGATACTGTTTATTTGAACACACCTTAGCTTCTTAGCACTAAAATTTACCTTGGCCACTTTCCTCTCATTTTTTTAGTTAATCTGCTCCATCCGCAGTGGGCAGAAGGACCACAGTCCTGATTGACCAAAAATCTTGTCTGACATGGTATCTCCTTTGGGTTTCATTTATAATATTGTGTAATTGTCTTGAGACTTGTCCGAGAGCACTGTCAATTTACAGTGATGATTTAAGTCATTAACAAATGGCAGCAATTTTCCATCTGCCATTTTTATTAGCCCAGAACCCCCCCACAGCTTAGAGTTAGTCGAGTGGAATAACTTTCTCTTAATACTTTGCAATAACAAACAACTGTTTGTCCCATTTCAGCTTCAGGCTTTTTTTTTTTTTTCCTCCAGATGCAGCTCTTGTCATTTTTGTGAGAAAAAAGGAAAAAAATAAAAATCCACAGAAAAGGTAGACGCTGAATGCGTGAGCTGCATTGATGGGAGTGTCATCTTCAAAGGCAGATGCAGGCATCTGAGGGTGAAGAAGGGGCCAAATGAAGCTCTTGTTTCCAGTGGCCAGGCAGTTGCAGAGCCTTGCTGCCCCATTTGCCAGTAAGATTCAAATTCCTGCAAAGCTGATGTGGAATGGGGACTATTGAGGTCGCTTGCAAGCGAGTGATTCCAGGATGGCCATTCAGCCATTACAGAACAGCTGTTGTGAATCTGGAAACAGCTCGAGGGTGTCAGACCATTAGTTTCCAGAGACTGGCTTTGAGTTCCTTAGTTTGGCGAGCTAGATAATACTCAGCAAATACCTCTTACTGATGAACTCTTTCTTGGACATTACAAACCAGCCTTCTCCTCCTGTCGTTATGCACCGTTCCCAGAACCATCAGGTGCTCCGTCCCCGCAGTGCCATTACAGCGGTGCAGGATTAAGGGAAGAAGCGTAGCTGAATCCCTATCAGAACGTCAGCCCTAACACGCAGCACCATGGGATAACTGGGAGATCAGCTCAGCTGACTTTGAAGTTGTGGTTCCAATGCCTTTACCCTGGTGATCATTTCAAAGATGACCAATCTCTGATGGTCACACGGTAACAGCCTTAAATACGAAGAGCGGTCCGGTTTCCTCGGGTATAGCTCGATGTCACTGTGGATAGACGGGGTACTTACAGACTGGGTTGATTTCAGCAAGCATAAATGGATGTAAGCACTCACAGGGATAATCTGGAGTTATATTTAACCAGCATGGAGATAGTTAAGGTGTGGCTGTATTTATGCACATGAAGTTTTGAAAAAGCAGTGTGTTGTTTGGTCTAGAAGGCATTCAGCCTGGCCTGGTGCTCTCTATTGGAGTAGCATCAACTGAAATAGAATTGCCGTGCTGGGGAACTTCTATACTAGATTGGTGTGAGAAATAGGAGGGAGCAAAAACTGCTTCACACTAAAACTTGCTTAATTGCATGAGCTCAAGGAATGAAGTACTGGTTTTCATGGAAAAAAATACTGTGGTGTGCCAGCATGTTGGCACTGGTAGTGGACATGGTACTTCAAATGAACATCCCAGAAACCAGAAAATAAGCTAAGGTGTGGAATTTCGGACTAGGAACATATCTCAGGTGGTTAAAAAAGGGCACAAACTGATAACTACGTAGTTAGAATTCTGGACTCTAATGAGAAGTGAATAAAAAATGACTGGGCTTTTCTGCAGGCATCTCTTAAGCAAGTAAGTTTGTCAACACTTGTAAAAAGCATTGACTGGCAAAACAGCACACTGTAGTGGGAAGAGCTGCAGTGTCAGCCTTGTGCATGGGTATGTTTAGGTACACTTCAGTGGTATTTCTGTGGGGGATGTTGCACTGACTGCCTTCATTAATGACCTTCGAAAGCTGAGGGAAGGCATTATCACAGAGGTGAAATCATTCTCTAAACAGCACAAAGGGAAGAAGAAGGAGTTTTCAGTTTAGGGGGTTATATTGATGGTGGGTTTGGAAGGCTGCTTTGTAAAGTGACCACCAAACCGTGAGAGTTCTTGGATAATCTTGTGAAATCTCTGTAGCCTTAAAAGCCCATTTCCGCTGTGTCTGACTGCTTTCCAAGCAAGAAAAAATACCTTTTTGTAATTAACCTTGCTGGAAGCAGGAGGCTTAAAGTTACCGGTGGAATTAATTCTGTAATATTTGTATTAGTGCTCCTGAGAAAGAAAATAGTAGCTAGACCAAGTAGCCCAAATCTATCTCCTGTGAAAACTTTCTTTTCCGAACTGAAAGCTGCAAGTAGCTTTTGACTGGTTTGGGATTTGTTTTGTCCTTTGTTGGTACTGGGGTTTTTTCAATCCCTTACAAAAAGACAGAGCCCTCCATGTCTTCTACTGCCTTTGGTTGAAGTGTAGCACTAGCAATTCGAGTGGCTGGCATTTTGCTAAGGCTCAGGATGTTGGGACATCAAGTAATTCAAGTAGAAGTAACTAATGATGTGCCCAGTAACCTGGTTACATAAGAGTGCAGGGAACAAAGCACCCACAGTGTGAGCAAGTTGGGATGAGGCACAGAGAGGGCCCAAAGCTGGTCCTTGCTCATGACCCACCCCCAGCTGCCTACTGACTGGTACCAGCACCTTGTCTCTCTTCTGCTAAATGTACAGAAATTCTGGAACAGGAAACGTGCTCTTGGTTCTGGGATAGCTGCTCCAAGCTATTACACAGGCAGAGGACATTCTATTTCCTTGGATCTTAGCCACTGTATTTAACTAATTTAGGGGATAGACCAGGAGAGTGTCTGACATCCCCTAAATGCACGTGAGTTGAGTCAGGGAATGTGTTTCTTGGGGAACTGAATTAACGCACGATAGATAACAAGATCTCTGATGTCTGGGAAATGACTTAACACTCCTCTTTGTGATTTACCAATGGGTTTTAACCTACAAATTACATATTCTTGCTTTTTTAACAAGCATGCTCTTCAGGATGTGTTTGAGAAGTGTTGAGAGAAAGGTAATCTGAAATTATCATACTGTAGATCATTAATTCACCTGTTTTAAAGTTCATAGTGAAAGGAATAAAGTGTCAGAGCTGTTAAGAACATACTCCCATTTTGATGAGAACAGGTACTTCAGTTATTCTTGTTTTGGATGGCATAGCAGTGTATTGCAGTTTAATAGGAAATGCAGAACTGCTGGAATATTTATGCCATGACTCAAATTCCCGGTGTTTTCAGTGAATGAAACCTGGGCAAATTTCCTGAACAACTTCAAGAGGGACATTAAGCCTTGTTGAAAGAAATTATGTTTGTAAATGTTGAAGTTGTAAAATGCCCTAGGAGTGGATGTTTGCAATTTGTGTTGTTTTCTTTCAAGTAAAAGATTGCCATTGAAATACAGTAATTGCACATTTTTAATTATAGAATTAGTCCCATCTTTTAGCTAATACTGCAGCTACTCTCTAATGGGCTTAGTGCATATCATTCAGTCTCCTCAGGCGGAATTAAATGGTGCTAAGGACTTACAGCAAGGTGTGAAAATCTCTGAGATGAGGCTTCGGTGTTTGTGCATCCGAGGCACTTAAAGCTCCTCCTAAGAGTTAATGCTTGATGCTGTATCTGGGTATCCTTAAGGACATTGCAAGACTGAGGCCGTAATCTGTCGGTGTAGTGAGTTTCACACTATGACAGCTTTATCTTGATGGGAGTTTTCAGAAAAGAATTAATTTGAGGCTTGTAACTGTTAATTTTGAGCCTTTAAACGAAGATCTAGGAAAAGCTTGAAGAGATGATCTACTACTGTGGAGAGGGGGTTTTCCGTGTCGCATTTTCCCGCGTTCCCTCCTGTTCCGCTCGTATAACCCAGTGCCCTCTGTGATTTAGAGGGCTTTAGTTATCGGGTGCATGCATCTTCCCGACATCATAAACTACTGCTGTAGTAAGAAAATATGTGGTTCTATGCACGTTTGCTGTCAGAGGAGTCACAGCTTTAATGTGACCTGTGAAGTGTCCATTCCCTCTTGGTTCTGCTGCGTTGGTTCCAGAAGGAAATGCAGTGTAAGATGCTGCAGTATGAATTCGATTGCCAGGCCTACTGTTTGTAGGGTTTTCTGCTTTTATTTTGTTTTCTTTTTTTGAAACAAAGTTATCTCAAGCTGTGCGTTTTGTGCTGATTTTCACTCCTGGTGGATCTCATTAGCAGCCATCAAACCAGCCTTCTACATGTCTGGTGCATCCGAGAATAAATATAAACAAAATCATATTTTGCCTCTCCTCTTCCTCCCCCCAACAGCAGGGCTTCTATTCTGAAGGCAATTTATAAATTCCAGAGTAGCTGTAATGAAAATTNCAGCCCTGCTCAGCAGGAGCCAACCATCCCTGTGTTACCAGCACCAACCCAAACCACAGCCCTTCATGGCTGCTGAGAAGACGATTAACTCCACCCCAGCCCAACCCAGCACAAGTTGTAAAGGTCGTTTTCAGTTCATGTTAAACAAATTTATGTAGAAGGAATAATCCGGTCTTGAAATAGAATTATTAAAAAAATAATGCAAATTCGTCATGGTTTTAAAATGAAGAATCTTGAAGTGCCAGTGTCTCTAATTAAAAGAGCAGACTGTGTAGAGTTTGCAAAGAATGCAGCATCAGAATTCAGTATCGCTCTCGAGTAGGGTTCTCTGGGAGTGAAATGTGTGGAAACAATGAAATACAGATCTGACACATGTTTATGGAGAAGTCGGACAATGTAAGAAAACTGGATATCTTATAATTAATTGGTTTTTTCAAAACCATTCATTAAAATTTGTTAAGTATTTAACCAAACAAAACATTATTTGAAAGTGTCAGAAGTGATCCATGACTGCATTACAATTTTCTTGTTCATGCATCATTCCCTTCACCATTTCATTGGAAAACAGCTACTACTTATCAGACCTACTCCGTTTGGACACAAGATGGTCACCCTGATTTCTTTGGGGCTTTTTTAAGGAGTAGAACTCTGCCAGGCCTGGATTGGAAAAGGTATGAGTGTGGTGACTTCTTTTTTTCTCAGTCAGAATCAGTGTTGGGAACAGGTGGCCACAGGATGGTTTTGTGGATGCAGAGGCTTTATTCCATACGTGCATAGAATTCCTTTTATGCATGAATCTGACTGATTAGTAAAACATTTGCTGCTAAAGGTGAGAGGTATTTTAACTTCTCTAACAATGGCTTTGTTAAATCCAGACGAATGTAATAAAATGCATGATATAAAAATCTTTAGCTGGCATAGGTAAAGATAGAAATGTAATCAACCAGTATTGTTTCTCATGAGTTTTAACCAGTGTATCCTGCTATTCTCACACAGACTTTTGTGTACAACATCAACATTTCTCAAGAGGAATGTTAATGATACGTGTTTTGGATGAATATGCTACTCACTCGGTGAATTTATGAAGCAAGAGTCAGTTATAAACCTCGCTTTGAATAATTACATATAAAACCTTTATACTGTAAGTTATTGCCTGCTTACTCGGAGTGAGTTCTCATCAGGGTCTCTGTGTGGTTCTGCTCTGTGCCAGCTAAGACTCGAGACACGTGGCAGTGTACTAGCTGGACAGTTCAAAGAGAGGGGTTTTTCTTGGGGAATCCCAGCTTCCGAGAACACTGATGGGAAGTGACCTTCTGCCCACTGTGCTTGTGGAGAAATGGCACATTGAAATAATCCTCTTTATCGAATACATTCTGGAGACTTTCCACACCTCGATGCCTTCCTTGGAATTAGATCTTATCAATGTTTTGAAGCCTATGTGGCAACACCAGGACAAACTTGGGCTTAGCAATTTCTAATGGAATAAAAGCTATTGTGAGGCAAGTTTGTCCTGTGCTCACCTGAGCTACTTTGCTCTATAATGGTTGAAGTTAGGGCTGGAAAGTTATTTCTTTGAGATGTCGTCAGGCAAGACAGGAGAGGAAATGTACCTTTTGTATCTTCACCCTGCTCTGGTTATCAGAATGTTTTCAAAGACTCATTCAGACACAAGAACATTTAGAGGGGAAATTGCCAGAGTCTTGGCCCCAACAGTGCTCCTCAGGGCAAGGTAGGATTCTTCCATCTTTGGAAGCTGACAGTTCTTCTTTTACAGTTGCTTTATATTTTGGAGGAGAAAATTCATTATCATCTTTCACAGAAAAAATACTTTATGATTGTCTGTGCAATGAGAAATAAAGAGTGAGTTTCAACTATTATATTAAGTGGGGAAAAAAATACTATGTTGTTTTGCTGGGAAGTGTGGAAACTGAAGGTTTGAACCTGAACAAAACAGGCATGAATTCCAGCGGTTCATCAGGTGTCTGTTCTCACAAATTAATATAATTCCTGCACTCTCAATATCTAGTTTCATGAAATACTGTACAGGCTTCGTGCAAGACACCTGGGTTTGGGTGATGGTTGACAAATGCCATCCAGACCTTTGCTCCTCAGCAGTCCTCCCCTGTCCGCACCGACGGCCCTGCACCGAGAGCATTCCTCAGCTCCGAGCTTTTTGGAGAGACCAATGCTGACTGGAGTCAACACTAGGGCCAGGGCTCTTTGCACATTGTTACTCTCAGAACAAATGTCATCTGAACTAAAAATAAATCCCAGCTGGAACACGGGATCCAAGGAATTTTTGGATCCTAGAGAAAAATGAATATGGAAAAGCATTGTGTAGTTAGATCTGTTTCAGATGGAGGTTGCTGAGTGCAGAAAAAAAAGAGAAAGCTTGGATCAGTAATTCCACTTTCTGGCATGAAGATGCATGTAGTAAAGTCCCTGGGTTATAAACAGTTTGGCATGTGGAGTTCGGTGAAGAAAACGGTCGTCATCTCTCTGCCCTTGAGCAGAGAATCTCTTATGTATATTTATGTATAAACCAAGCTTAAACTGGGAATTGAAGCACATTGCAGGCCTAGAAACTAGGTTTTTATTACTGTTTGTAATGGCACTTAATGTAAAGCTATTTATACAAATCAAGCAGCACACTTGTTTGTGTGACTGCTCCCCTGGCAGCTTTTTGACTGTGTGCATTTCTCTGGCCATGGAGCAAGGAAAGGTCTGCTGACAAACCACCCCTGAAAGGTTCATTGAACAGTGGCCTCGGGATTTCCCCAAGGAAATGTGTTTCTGAAAGTCTTTCAGTGGGCCTCTATTCAAGGAGGAGGTGAGAGTTCCTTCTGAAAGCAAGAGCTGTTTTACATTTGCATCCTTAAGAGGTTGTTACTGATCTTGTTTTTAGAACCGCGGAATGTTGCACGCAGAACGGCATAGAAGCAAGTCGCTGTTGGCTTGCAGTTTTGAATGCAAGCGTACCCAAGTGACATATAAATTCAGTAAGATGTACTTTGCTTGGAAATCTATCTTATTTATGCTGTCAGTTCCACTTCTTATGAGGTGATGAGCTGTGCTGAGTGCTTCTCCCCGTCGCCTCCCGTGAAAGCATTAATCTGCAGGAACTCGAAGACATCTTCTTGCGACTCCCGGAGCTGACTGTGTGCTGTGTCACATGGTGGGAGTCACTGCAGGCAGCTGGCACAGATTAATGTAATCTGGGCTGATCTGAAACACCACTGCAGATTAGCTCCTCACTCGCTGATTACAGCTGACCTCTTTTTCTGCCATGCCCTTACATTTTACTTGACAAAGAACGTAAGGCACGAGCAAGTGTTGGATTCATTACCCTCTTTAATACCTGTTGTGCTTTTGACCTTTTGACACAACCTCACTAAGGAGGCACAATATGGAGATTCAAAGGAATGTCTTGTGCAAAACTGGAAGGAGATCACGTGCTACTCTGCTTATTTTGCTTCGTTACTAAGGCTCTCGTCGGTGAGTACCTCACTAGTATGAATGGTTAATACCTTCCCTCCCACTAACGTGCCGTGTAAGCGAGCTACAACCCAATTAGAGCTCACTGCTGTAACAAACACACTAACAGTTCTCTGTTTAAGACAAAATGAACACATAAGCATTTTTATTTAGCCTCTTCCAGGCCTGCACAGACCAGATTATTTTTCTGAATTAAGTCTCTGTAAATATCTACAACTGAAGTGCTAGATGTATTTAGTTTGTGCATGACCAGCATTGCATGAGAAGCAAAGGGGCTCGAGTTTCTCTGGCCAGGTCCTTTCCTGATGAAAATACCATTCTGAGACTTCAGCTACAGCTTTTGCATAGCTGACTCTTGGGTCAAAAAATGCTGATTGCCAAGTAGAAGCAGCTCAGCCAAGTGTTCCTTTTGATTTAAAAAGATGCTAATCACATGTATTCCACGTGATAAGAATTTGCTGGATGGATTTTAGTTGATAAATTACGTTGCATAGTTACCTGCTTCTGTAATTGTCAGTGATTTATATAATGTATTTGTTGTGTAAGGAGCACTGCATTGCATAATGCATAATACATGGTATAATGTAAGCATTATATCATGAATACAATCATAGGAAGGTTTGTCCAGTCTGTTGCCCCTGTCTCTGGCAGCAGTCAGTATACACGGAGGAAAGAAAGACCGTGCGAAGTGGTGGTTTCCCTGGAATATTCTTCCAGCTTTCAGCAGCGAGTACTTAGGGGAACTGCCGAGGTGACTGCCATACACAGTGAAAACAACCTCTCGAGGAGCCTGAGAGAGCTGTTCTGCTTGTGAGTTCGTGCATACTGGCCATCTAAGAGAGCCGGCAGTGACGAGCTCTGCGATGCAGGTTACGCTCTCCTAGTACTGACACAGTCAAGGGGGCACTAAAGGAGCAGTAAACAGGTAAAGGTGAGACACCCGATGCTTGATAGATTGACCCCACAGGGCAGTCTTACTGTATCACACTTTCTGTCTCTACTTTATCACATGGAATATTTCAGTCAGCATCATGAAGAATCTGAAGCTCTGTTAATTTCCTCAAAATTACAGAGGAAAAGGAAGGGAAGTTTGAGACACAAATAAGCTTTCATGTAGCCCAAGTGTCACACTGCAGCAAGTACTAGTAAGTGTCTCTGGATGTGACGTGCTGCTGGCTATTGCAGTACCCTAAGGTCTTTCTCAAACGGAGCTAGATGGGGGGCAGAAATACAGTTGTGTGTCAGGGAATAAATATCACCCAGAAGAGAAAAAATAATGGGTTTCACCCTGAAGTTCAGTCAAGTATTGCAAGTTAAGATTTTGTTCTGTGTGAGATTCATAGACTATCTTGAGTTGGAAAGATGTTGGATTGCCAAGTCCAGCTCCCTGCTCCCCGCAGGACGATGTCAAACTGTGTCACAGGAGGAAGAGCATCATCCAGATGCTCCTTCAGTTCGGACAGGTTTGGTGCCACTTCCCTGGGGAGCCTGGTGCAGTCACCTCAACATTTTGGGAGAAGAAGAGAAGAGAAAAAAAGATGCAATATGGGAAAATAAGAAGCACTAGTGAAAGAAATACTTGGTTTTGCAGAGAAGGAAGAGCTATATAGAATAGATAGTAACAGGAAAATACCTGTGTCTCCAGAAATAGCTACTAAATCATAGACCCAGTTTTGAAACTCTGTTCCCCTCTTCTTATTCTGTAGGTACTTTAAGCCAAATCCATACAAATGTAGCTGTACTGTTCTTACTGACTGAAAGAAAAATAGATGGGTTTTTTTTTTTTGGTCTGGAAGATTTAAGAAAACTGCTTTCTGTTCCAATTTCCTGAGGTTACAGATCCCTTTGAAACTGTAAAATATCAAAACAACTGAATGCAGACGATTCACTTGAAGATTTGCTACAAGTTTCTTCCTTTTTTCCCATCTTGCTAGCTAGGATTTAAGGTGTACCTAGTCCCTGTGATATGACACAGTCTGTATAAATTTCTGCAATGAGAGGGAAGTTCCATTACTTCTTTCCTAGCTGCTGTTCTCTAGAAGATTAATTCTGGTTCTGTCTGGAGATGCTCTATCGGACTGCAGACTAAGGGGTTGTTACCCAGCCCCATGCAATTGAATTTTGCTTTTTAAACAGTGCATCAGGTGAGAGGGACCTCTTGTGATCATGATTATGGCTCCAAGGTTGAAATACTGCCCTGCAGTTAAGAAGGCGGCATCACTGTGGCTCTGAATACTGACAACATGGTCTAGATTAATTTCTTTGATCATAGAACTGTGAAGCTGCTGGAAGGAAAAAAAGTGTGTACATTCCTCAAGTGGCAGAAGAGCTGTTGTATGAAGCAGGCAGTGAAGGCAGCAGTGGAGCTGTCTGAATGGTAGCGCGTTCCTCCAGACTGACATGAAGCCAGCGTTGAATGGAGTCTTGTATTTTAGAGTGCTGGTTCTCAGCTGGACTGCAGGCTGCAGCTGGAAGGCCTGAGGAGCCCAGCTTTGTGGGGCATGACTGGGACAATCAGTTCATTCTGCCTCCAAGTGTCAGCAAGATGTTAGCTGGTGATTCAGAGCATCCAAAGACATTGTGTAACTTCAGTCATTGCTCCATGTGGTGGGGTGTTATTTTCAGGGAGCCTAAGCATTCAGAGAGCACGATCTTGAAGGCCTCTTCCAGCCAGAGCTGTGATTCCCGTTGGCGGGTGCTGGCCTGACACCCAGCAGGAAAGGGAAAATTTGCAAATTGCTTTTCCCTTCCTGCTGCTGTGTGAGAGTTGTGGTTTAGGTTGAGCCGGAGGACGCAGCACGAGCGCGCTCTCAGAACTGAGGAGTGTCTGACAACCACGGCTCGAGAACCATATCCATTCTGCATATCTCCTTCTATTTATTTCTTTAGCAGTTGGTTGCATTTGTGAAAACCAGATGTGCTTGTTAATAAAAAGTATCATTTTCTTTGAGCTCCATTACCTTGAAAAATCCGTAAAGCAGGTCAGTTGGATCTCTCAGATACCACACAGGAGAGTACTGAGCATTGCTGCTTCTCCTGGATAGCAGAAACGCTGCTGCTGTTCCAGAGACATCCTGAATTGATTTGTGCTGATGTCTGTACCTTCTAGCAGTGGTTTTAATGCTTTGGAAAGAACATAATCTTTTCAGAATTAAGACATTGTACCAAGTGTGATCTGGTGGGATCAGATGTTGTGTGTTGTCCCAAAATTTACACAGATTCTGCTTTAGGTCCTCAGAAATGTTGGGATTAGAAGACAAGCAGGCTCTGAACCAGAGTTTTGTGAAACTACTGTGACTTGCCTTTTGTAACTATCTCATAAAGTTAGATAGTTCCCTCTTCTCAAGCAGCTATAACTTAATTTCTTGATATTAATTTTGATTCTTATCCGGAGAGTTTTATCTCTTCATTACATACTCTGGCTGTAATTTAGCTTTTAAGGCATTGCTGATTAAGAGGAGATTTATTTTTCCGAGTACATTATTTTAAAATGGTTGTAAAGGCATCTGCTAGCACACCTCCCCCTTAGCATTTTTTACTGTATGAGTAGATCTATGCAGAAGTCAATTTTGTCATTACCAGAAGCTTTCAGGGGACTGCAGAAATTTTCATTTAATGACTTTCAAGAGTCTGCTATTTATCATTAGAAAGGGACTTGGAAATAAGGTTGATTTTTCAGGTAGTAACCAACCAGTAGTCATGGTGATCATGTGGGATGCGATTTTTCTATCTCTGATCTTTCTCCTTTTTTTTAATTATTTATTTTATTTTATTCTTTATTCTTTCATTTCAGGCTTTAAACATCTTTGGGGCACTGACAAAAATGTATCTCTAGAGCTCAGAAATCATTCTTCATGGAGCATTTTGTCTGAATATAGTTCAGCGAGAATTTTAGCTCTTTTGGGTGACTCATCACTGTCTTACCAGAAATATTTTGTTGACTTTTTTGGGGGTGGTTTTTTTTTTCCTTTCCTTTCCTTTTCCTTTTCCTTTTCCTTTTCCTTTTCCTTTTCCTTTTCCTTTTCCTTTTCCTTTTCCTTTTCCTTTTCCTTTTCCTTTTCCTTTTCCTTTNATTTGCACATATTGGATAGAATCAAATTAATCAAACGCTTGGCATTTAGAAAAGGAAAACAAGCAGCAACACATATGCAGCCTGAAGGTTTGTTTCACCTGTGTAGTCCTTAGAGAAGAGAAGTTAATCCAAACTGTAGAGTCTGGAACAATTTCTTAAAATAAAAGAATATTTTCCACCCAGAGTCTGCCTTGGAAAAGTGCATGTCCAATGTGAAATTCAGCACCTGACTGTGATCCTGTAGAGAGCATCGAACTTGAGTTAAAGTGAAATCTGACCTGCCTGGGTATGTTCTGAAACACTAGACTTTTACAGGGGAACTTTTTGATTACTTAGACATACCCAGTATGTTTTTCCTTTGATAAACTGTCAGATTTAGCATTAAGAAATGTGCTTGAATAGTAATAGTAAGATGAATCAGTGAAATCAGTAGTGTTGTTATCCATTATCCAGGTGTCGATAAGCATCTGTGCGTTTCATCTCCTTTATTAGCACTCTCCAAAGCAAACAGCTACCACAATACCTTTGTTATGTGTACTGAAAAAAAATTCTATGTCACATTTCTGGAATTAAAAATTATTTTGTCTTGCTGATATTTCTGAGGATTATTTTTCTGTAAGGTGAAATGAAAGGTAGTTAAAATTAATACTTCACTTTATTAATAGTAGGCCATCGTACTAGCTGAGTGCCTTCTCTTCTGTTTTACAGTCAGTTTTGTCTGGTTTATTTAGTGCATTTGCTGGTGATGTGAGATGACAACTGGTTTATTTCCAGTAGCGTTTGTTTCTTTTACACCGTTGTGGAAATGATGTAATCACATTTCTTACCTATCTGACAGATCGTCTCTTTAAGTGTTGCTAAATGCAGTGAGAAAATAGTTGTGTTTGTAAGGAGGTTGTGAAATTGGGTAGAATGAAATGAAAGTGCATTTGAAGCAGCAGCACGAAGCTGGTGAAACCAGCGTTGAATCTTCCTCTGGGCCTGTTGGGGGGCTGATGTGATCTTAAATGGAACCCATGGCGAGTGCTTGGGCTGGAGGAGGGTGAGACAGGTGGGGGGGTCTCTGGAACTCCTTCCTGCAGTGCTTGCTCCGTGGGCTAGGGTTAGGTTATGAGCCCTCTCCGGGGTGATGTTGTCAAACGGCTTTAGCTCTCCATGAGGAACAGCTTGTCCTGCTGCACCCTAAATGAGAACGAACTAGGCAGGAAAATAGTTGTCAAATGTCTTGTGAATGCACAGGTAGGTACTGACAAAAACAAGGTGGAGTCTGGCAGAGAGAACAGAAAGACTGCAGTGGCCTTGGCCTTGGCACGGGATGTCCCCACTTGGGAACCTTCCTATGGAGGAAGCCTGGCATGGGCAAAGGAGCAAATGAGTGAGGTGAGGACGTACCAGTGCTCTAAACTGCGCTGCCAGCTTCACGCTCCTGGGGCAGGAGATGGAATGCAGAGCCTCTCGGAGGCAGAAAGGGACTACTTCACCTCTCAGTCAGGGCATATTAATGCTGTGCACTGTACTGTGAGCTAAAAATGGTTTCTGGAGGGAGTACAGTTAAATTTATATATAGAATACATCATACATAATATATATAGTTTTATATATTATATAAATTTACTTCATAATTAAATTTAATTTCTTTATAATTTCTTTGGTGCTAAAGCACGTGGTGTATGCCAGATGAAATACTGTGAATAATAGATATGGCATTATCAAATCTAGGCACTTGTAAGTCAAATGCCTAAATCACAAGACTGACCAAAAGAGGCAGGATATTAAAATACTGGCTTTCCATGATGCATTTCAATTTGTGAGCGCGCTCTGTTACACATTTTAGGACTTGCAGATTGACTCTGCGCTGAGTGTGCTAGAAATGCTCTTAAGGAAAGATGGAAATTTAAGTGTTCATGGCTAAGAGAAACCTGACGAAGGAATAGAAAGGTCAGAACAGAAGGAGAATGTTTTTTCTACAGGCTGTACTTCGCATGCACGTGAAGTACTGCATATGCTTCGTTTCCGACTGGCACGGAAGCTAACCCCAAGGAAAACACTGGCTGTCACATTTCACTCTTCACTCACTGTCAGCCTCTGTGTGAAGGGGTCACATGACCTGTAGTCTTCGCGGGAATTGGGCTGCTTCTGGTGCTGGAGCAGTGCCACTTTCCAACAGCTGAGCATCTAGAAGAGTGGCTTTCCAATTCCTAACTGACAGAGAAGAAAAAAGGTTGCAACTTCTTGAAAATGAGCTATTGGTTCAGAATCAGAAGATCTATTGAAGTCCTTATTGTAAAGAAGTTTCTGTATTGTTTAATCAAAGTGAGTGAAGAGTTAGAATCCCTTCTCCTGTATCATTCACTAATGATTGGGCACCACTGACTCTGCAAGCTATCAACAGACTTCTGTCGCTCCTAATCGCTCACCATCACACGTGCCTTAGAGGAGGACATGGGCTCAGCTACCTCAGATTACACACTTGGCCTTTTCTTTAAAGTACAGTTCTGTTTCTTGTTGGAGCTTTCTCTTTGTCATTGTTTTGGGCCTGGAGATCCCAGACCTGACACTGTTAACTTCTGCTCTCTGTGTTTTTCCACCTCTACTCCAAGTCCTAAAGCTGTATAGGAAGCAATCCTTGGGCCACAGTCCTCTCTCGGCCTGCAGTGAGTTTGTGTTCTATCCCAGTGTGGTCCTCTGGGAACTGGTGAGGTGTGCGTGAGGTGCAGTAGAGAGCTTCCACCACTGCTGTGGCTGCTGGCCTGTTACATACCTGGCTTAACACAGGCTCTCAGCTGAGATGGGATGGCTTGACAACCCTCTGAAGGGGCTGGGCGCTCCATTTCAGTCACCTTAGTTTCTTTGGCTTCTCTGAAAATCCGCCCTGGAACAAAGTAACTGGAAGTAACTGATTTTTTGACATGTTAAGAAAATGGTAAAACATTTATGGGAATTGCCTCTGTGGCTTAATTCTGTTGATAGTTATCAATAACTTAATTAGATGTTGAATAAAAAAGTCTTCTGGAATCACTTGTGTGCTCCCCATTTGAGTGAATCAACTAAATTCTCCTTTTTGTCATATCTCTGTGAACTCAGAGTGCTTAGCACTGAGTCCTGCTGCTAACCCCTGCATAGTGCTCTACTTGAGGGACTTCTGCTGCCTGCTGAAACTCATCTGACCGTTTCCCTTGGGGTGAAAGGATGCCGAGTTGGAGCGTAGAGGTCCTCTCAGACCCCTCCTGGCCATGATGCTTTGGTGCTCTGCCTACTCTGCCTCCCGGGGCTGCTTCAGTGCAGCAGTTTGTACCTGAGCAGTTAGGTCACTCCGTTCTGAGAGAGACGGCCATCAGTCAGCCGCGTCCCTTCCCCGTCCCGTCTCCCAGTGAACTTGCACCGGAGGACCCGCCGCTCTCCCCCGGGTCGCAGTGGCTGTCGCCGAGGAAGTTGCAATCCGTAGCTGGGTGGAATGGCACATGAATCGGTTTTGCGTGCTGTGAAGTTTCGTGAAAGCTCTTGGGACAATTTGTATTTCTTTCTTTTGCACCCTTTCTTCTTGATTTGCCTTGCTGGGGGAAGGCGTGTATGCGAGTGGCTTGCATGATAATTACAGCCCAGATACAGATCCAGCTCCTGGTCCCTGGAAATGCTCAAGTATCAAAGGAGGAGAGGCAGAACTCTGCAGAAGGAATGCAGATTTATTATTAAATGTCAGTAGCAATGTAACAAAGATGGTACACAGTAAATGGTGAGCGCTTTCCTGAAGAAGAGTAATTTTCAGGAAGATGTCAACCTGTCAGGAATTGTGAATTGTTACCAAAAATCCCAAAAGACAGGTACAGTAGAGAAGCCCCTTACGAGCTGCTCATCTTTCAGAGGCATTTCTGCAAGCTCACTCCTGTGTCCGTTACTGTGGAGTGTTGATCTACTGGTCTGGGAAGGGCTGGATCTTAAATATGTCATGTTTCCCAGGTCTGTCTGTTCTTGACCAGAGAGGCAGAGCTGAAGGCCAGCTGGAGTGGAATACAAGGCTATCTACATTGTGTGGTCTTCATTCAGCAAAACTGCCTCGTTTGAAGTCTGCTGAAGTTTGCATTACTGCCATGATAGGGTCTGAAAAGAACCTAGCAGAAAATTCTGTGTGTGCTCCTGGGAATGGGAAGTGACTTTCTTCTTGAAGGTTGTGCTTTAGTATACTGAAAAGTTGTTAAAAATATGTATATAATAACTAGGAAGGTATTTGAAGAAGTGAGGGTGGGGAGTAGGCAGCTGTGCCGTGCCCAGGATTGGATCCCGCTCCCGTCTGTCGGACAGCAGCGTGCTGTCTCCACCAGGCTGGCTGCTGTAGATTTCCAGCTCAGCGCTGGCTGGTTGAGGTAGGGGAATCTGGGACAGACTGGAGCTGGCAGATGCCGTGACTGGGTCATAGTCAATATTAGAGAAATCCATTTGTAGGAAGGCTTGCTGAGATGAGATTGTCCATTACCATCTGGGGCTGTCAAGAAGCAGAGCCAGACTTGCTGTTCCTGGCAGGCGAAGAATCTGATTGAGCTTATTCTTCAGTGTGGGAAATCAAAAAAAAAAGAGACTGTATAATTTATAACCCCTTCTACTCACAACTCGCTTTCCATTTGTAAACTCTCTGGGTTGATGGTAATCTTTCCTGAGGTTTCTTTTGTTATTCCATCGGATCACCTGAAAACTGCAGATGCTGATGCTTTAAACAAAGCTAGCCTTTACCAGAAAGTGTAGAAATATGCATTTTGGCTCGCTGAAAATTTGATCTCCAGGTAAGGAGGGAACTCTTGGATTTTTTTTTTATTTTTTTATTTTTTTTTTCTTTAAAAAGGTGCTAAATTTTGATTTGACAGCCTTGCAGAGGCCAGCAGATTGAGAAGAGAGCTGTTAGCTAGGTGCAGCTGCATTATGCTCGAGGCTTTTTCATTTCAGTTGCTGTATCTCATTTAGTTTTTCAGCACTTCTTCTCTCTTTCTGGTCCCAGGTTAGCTTTTCAACATAAATATCAGGAGCAATAAAAGCTAAATTTTCAAGAATTCGTTTTCTGGACCATATTAAAGACATTATTTATTTTGAGGGTTTAAAGTTACTGTTTTTTCAATGCCTATACCATGTGCTAATTATCAGTTCAGCAGCAACTGCAGGCTTCATTTTTGGAAGACTTTGTCTACTGCTCGAGGCTGAAGACCCTTCTGTGTTTTGATGAGTTACAATATGTGAATCACATGCCAAACAAACCCGTAGTCTTAGAAAATATATGTTGTACAGAAGAGCTCTTTTCTTCACCTGAGCACCGGTTATCTCACCACGAAGGAACAACAAGCTAAGTGTTAGAGAAATACAGAACTTTCCACTGAAAAGGAAAAAGAAAGCCATATTTAATGTCCTGGAGTGATGAGGTTAATAGCTGTAAAGATGCAAATGTTTTCCTGAAGCTGGAAGTGGGCTGGAAACTGAGGCAACCTGCTGCTATTGCTTGGACTGGAAAATCAGCGTATTTGTCTGTTTTGCTGTGGGGAGCACTGGATGAGGCTGTGTGTTGCCAGCTCCCAGCGGGTGTCATTAGGAGCACAAGTACAGCAGAGCTGCGCAGAGGTAGCTAGCCTGTGTGTCTGATGAAGAGAAGCTAAGAGTGTGTGTGCTGATACTCGAGACTCCAAGTGAGTGTTGGAATCTGTTATTCCTCAGAGCATTTGCCCAACTGCATTCCCAAGCAAGCTGCTGACCAGTGGGGATTTAGTAATGCTACAGCTAATGAGTGAATTCAGCCTGGGGTGTGGAAGTGGAGAAGTTTTGGTAGGGTACTCCACTTGTATGTACTACTGTGGATGGAATTACGAGGTGACAGGATCAAAACTGAATTCAGCCCAGCAAATTTGCCTCGGACAAGTTGCGCTCATGTCAGTTAGCGCTTCCGGACAGCGGGGATGCTTGTTAAACGCTGTGTCAAGACCTGATGCTGCTGTGGTCGCTGCTGTTGCTCCCGAGCTAGCAAAACACTTCAGAATCACTCTGGGTGTTTGACTGACCTTCAAGATGCTTTGGAAGAGTTAATAGGTTTCTGCCTGCCACAGCTGCTTCCTCCACCCACCTGCCAAATTGATGTGTGTTTGTGGCACAGCTTCCCAAGCCAGGTGTGTAATGTGGAGGATAACTTCATTCCGCTGTCACTTCTCAGGGTGTCAGACTTGTTTAGTTGGCCAGTACCTCCTTGAAATCTACTTGTTACAGGTTTTGTTTCCTAGCAAGAGTGATGGCTATGCAACAATTTAAGCAGATAATAAACCACGAGTAATTTCCCATCTGCTTAATCTACGGTAGAAGTAATAAATTCAAAAACTCTTTGCGAGGAAGCACAATCAATAGCTGGCCCTAGAAAAGGAATCCTAGTCCTCTCAACACTACTTTTATCATAGTGGGTCGTGTTCAGTGTGTTTTGTGAGAGCTGGCAGAGTATTTTAACAAGCTGCACTGAATTTTCAGAATGGTACCTTGACAGTTCTGTCCACGTGTAAAGATGAGATGTTCTGGCAAGTTGGGCAGAACTGGTATCTCATGGCACATGTCCTTGTCCACATGGTACAGTGAAAATTAAGGCAGTTTTTTATTCACAGAAGGAAGAAATACAGATGGCAGGAATCTGCACAAGAGCTGAAAAAAGCCCTGGGCTGTTTTCTGTGGTGGTTTTTTCAGGGGATGCAGCAGCTGCAGAAGCCTGAAGGCAAGGAGCAGCCAGTGTGTGTGTCTACCTTAATTTGCACTGAGTCTGGGCTTCGCGCTGATCTAAAATGGTTTCTTTAATCTGGAGTAGTCTGAGGACCCCTTTGTACTGGAAGCAGAGGATTTATCATCTTCCTGGGTTGTTTTTGTGCTGCTGGAGCTCTCCTCCAACCCTTTCCAGATACATTATAGACACTGTGTTTTTGAATGGTATACGAAGCAAGTACCGGTGCCAAAATAAGGTCCTGACCTCCACGGAGGAGAACAGGCATCATTCCAAAGGAGAACCAAGGCAGGGTATCCGCAGACGGAGGAGTAGCTGGGACAGTGGTGGGATGATGGTTCTGTAGTGCGTGGAGAAGAGCAGGCATCCTAGTAACGTGTTCAGAGCTGGGGGGAAAAAGGCAGAAATTCTCACTGAAATGTCTGCAGGACAATAAAAGCAGCTTTTCTGCTTTGGAGAGGGAAACTGATTTGTTTCAAATTCTACAGAAAGTACCAACATAACTTCTTTAGTGGAGCTTTACTTGCTTAGTGCCATGTTGAGCCTTGAAAAGGCTAGGAAACTTTTCCCCAGTATGTATCAACTTCCCAGATTCAATGCCCATCAAGTAAAGTGTTCAAGTCCGAGTTGGGCTTGAGTAATAGAAGTGAATAGGAAATACTCTTTGGAAAAACTCTTGTCACAAAATTATGGTAAAGACATCTTGAGAACATCACGGAGCTTTAGAGAGCTTTCCATTGTACAGAGATGCTTAAAAAGAAGCAAAGCATAATTGCAACTGCAGAGGATGTGCTAATTAGTGAAGCTGATGCGTCAGCACCATCGCCAAGTTGCTCGGTATGGGAGACCACAGTTTCACGAGTTACTTTATGGGCTTTTAAAAAGGCATAAATAGCATCATCAAACTCGGGGAAAATGCTTTCAGGATATTTTTTTTTATGGATCACTTTTATTTTTTCAAGGTGCAGAATAGATAATTGCTGGATAGCTACTAAAATAATCTTTTCCTTTGTATTCTGGGGAATACTCTGTGCGTCTGATAGTCTGACCTTGCGGATAAAACCTCCAGGTTTTGCATGTTTTGCATCTCTCATAGCCATTGACATAAAAATCACCATCACTAGTGTGTCACTAGAGAGCATTCTTGACTTAAAAGCTCTTTCTCCTGAGTTGCCAGTTGGTTTTACTGGCGAGACTGCCCTCGTTAAGTAATGAGCTTGATAGTGCTGGTGGCTGTTAGGAATGCAAATGGCTTTCCTAACTTAAAGATGGAATTCTCAAACCTAATTTAAATTCTCATTCGATAGTTTCTCATTGGCTTTTCATGAAGGCTTCCATTTATTGAGAGAACCATCTAATATTTAATTTCACAGAAGAAGTAATGATCTTTCTAAAAGTTTTTGAATTTTCATCCAAATAATGAATCCCATCTATGCATAAGCTAAACACTTGCATGAATATATTTGCTTCAGTGAATTCTAACTGATTATGAAAACATTTTCATTGTAGGGAAGTTCCCATTATACCTCCCCTTTACTATTCCAAATTATGTCTTTTAAATGTAGGTTAAAAAACTTTCTTAAAAGACTCTCAGAATATCCCAAGGGATGATGATATACCTGGTCAGGAAAGCATAAATTAGTAAGTGTTTAAATTGGTATATAATAGACCTCCAATAAAAAATGGAGAATTTTGTTCAGCAATAAACCCCAACATTTTCTTGGGGCTCTCATCCAAGTTATTTTTCCCCAGTGTCTTTGGTTGTGATAGGTTTGCTTACAGTCAGCTTTCTGATACTTTTCTACTCAACGTTGCTTTATTTCACACGGTCAGAAGTGGCTGTGTTTCAGCACTGAGGGACATGGCAGGAAAATAACATTCAGCAAGGCTGTAGGTCAGGGCAGCCTGCAGGATGTAGTGAAGTCACCCTGATTGTCACGTGTTTCTACATCTCGAAGGTTCGGACACCTGTGAATGACCTGTTGCATTTTTGCATAGGTTTGGTCAGTCACTGGTACAGGCTCCCTAGGGAGGTGGTCAGGGCTCCAAGCGTGTCAGAGTTCAAGGAGCATCTGGATGGCTCTTCTAGTCGTGTGGTTCAGTTCTAGGTAATCCTGTGAGAGGCAGGGAGTTGGACTTGATAATCCTTCTGGGTCCCTTGCGACTGGAGATATTCTGTGATTCTGTGAAATAGTTTCTAACAAAGAAGATATTCTAGGGTTGTGATGGGAGAACATATCCAAGCCAAATTTGTGTTAAATGCTGAGTATAAAATAAGCTACAGAAAGGGTAGGTTTGGGTATCAGAGAATGTTTCTCTGAATGGCACCTGGAGACCCACCATGGCCTGACACATGGTTTTGGTTTCGCTGTTAAGATGAAGACTGTGATTCAGGTTGGTCTTTCTGGTAACAGAGAAATTGCAGGGTTTTGCAGGAGAGGTGGTGGGACTCAGCTACAGAACCACTGGCTTTCTCGACCTGAGGCATTAAACTCATAGGTACGACTTGAGGTAAATGGGAATTAATCTTTACTAATAATGCAGACTGGCCTCCCTGACCTTGGGAGGAATGCTGAGTTTGTCTTGGAGAATCAACTGCAGTAGTGGTGAAATTGTGTCCTTGTGAGGCCTTCAGTCCTCTGGAGCTAACTTTCTACAAAGCAGAAAGCATTTAAGCATCGGAGAAATCTTTCACCTTCTTACAGTGACTTGTATGGAAACCATTCTGAGGAACAAGGGTGGAAAAAATGAGATGGGGAAGGAACAGAAAATCCAGCTGGGTTGCCTGGCCTGGGGATCCAGATGTGTTTTCATGCTCAGTTAGCTGCTTACACTCTTGACTTCGGGTACAAAGACTGGTTTTATTTAACAGGTACAGTACAGTTTGGTCAGCGTCTGAGATAAGAGATGCTAACGATTTACACCCCAACACAGCTAATTCCCTTACAGGGAAAGGCTTTCTTAGAAATATTTGAAAAGATGAATATTAAAAATCCCCGGCAACTTCACCTGTATGTCTGTTTTCAAATAATGCACATGAAGTCAAGTATAAAATATTATTAAAAGCTGCCCAGAAACCTTATCCCTGTGTAGGATGGTTGGAGACATCCACCAGAACGTTTGGGATGCTGGATGACAGTGCAAGTTTTCTGCCCTGCTGGTTTAATACTATTAATACTTTCTCCCTCACTGAGCAGCTGGAAGTGACTCAGATGGATGGTGGGAAGGACAGGATTGTAGCACGTGGATACTAACAGGTTCTGAAGTAGGGTCTCTACCAGCTATTTGAGATTCAGTGGCTGTAATATGATAATGAACTATTAAATTATGCAGTTAGAAATCACATCAAATAGAATTATATGACAAATACAACAGAATCTCATTTCTCATTCTCCTTTTCTTTTCTAATGGGCAAATATTAAATTTGAATTCTGTGTTTGTAAATGGAAGAAGCTAGAGTAAATCCAAACTACTTAATTTTATTTGTCAAGTACAACCAGAAGACAAACAGCTGATCATGTTAAATGGTAAACCTTGGAAATCCGGTTAAGCATCAGGAAGACAAGGTTATCCATCAGTCAGTCCCAAGAGAAGCAGAGGTTTGGGTTATACCCTATTTTCCAGTACTATTTTCTTCTTGTCATTAGGTCCTGTTGCTCCTTGGGAGGATACATTGTGTCCTGCTGTAAGCCTTGTACTCGGAATGGCCTTTATGTAAAGCTCTTCATTGAACTGGTATTCGTGAAGGGATAATTCCTTTTCCTTAAATGCTAAAACAATGTCGGAGTTGCTGTTCCAACATCCCCTTGTGTTTTATCTGCTGCATTAAGGACTGTGTGCCTCAAAGGTGTGCTTGTAAAATTAGTACTTGAGTAAATTAAAAATTAGCAGGGGCCGACTTGGTCCCTGTCAGGAAGATCTGAGTAGTCATTGCTGACTGCAGCTCAAGAAGGTGCAACACTGTGGTGTGTAGAATGTCCTTTTACTGCAAGAGAAAACAGATTTATATTGACTTTCTTCCCTGAATAATTCACTACTTTCCGTGCTCTGCTTTCCTGGTTGGTGTATTGGAGGGACTCTAATGAGTGCACTTTCTCTTCTTGCTCTTACCCCTCCTCTGCTTCTAGCATTCCCTACGCTGGCAGAAAGCTGTTGTCAGAGGTATACCAAGAGATATCCAAATACTTAAGGTTAAACTGAGATTAATGTTATTAATAGGAAATGCAAGTTCAAAAGCCTTCACTGTCATGTTTTACAGAACATGGCATTTCTTAGGGGTTGGTTAACGTCGGAGTGCTGCCAGAAGAAAATACCTTTGATAAGAAGCTCTGATAAGAGTCTGATCAGTGTATTTAATTTTTTTTTTTTCTTCACTCTCCAAACATGGAAAAAATGTTCTTCTGAGACAAGTTTTAGCTCTGGTCAGAAATACGTCTTTGCTCCAGTTGCAACGCTCGTGCTTTGTTATAAAGCTGCAAGTCTTACACCAGTAGGACTCGAAGTAAGATTGTGTCAGTGTCTCTGTTGTACTAAAAATAGGCTTGTTTCCTAAAGAGGTGTTCTGGCTGGTGCTGTGGCTGTTTAATTAACTTCTCACCTCAGGTATATCGTTAGTGCATTCACTGATTTGATTTTTAAAATAGGAAATATTTCCTGTAAATCTCGAAGCCAAAACATAATGTAGGAGAAAACAGGGTAAAAATAGAAATGAAGAGACTGTCAGAGGCTGTATAAACCTGCTGTGCTTTGGGTTTTTCTGGGGCAAGGATGTTTTCTGCTCATCCTGGAATCTTCCTCTTCAGCGATGGAGAATGGAAACCCTCTGGAGTTTCTTTAATTATCCCAAACGTGTAAATCCTATTTAAGAAGCAAGAAAAATAAGCACATGTTTCTACGTTACACAAGTGTCCTAAGAATAACATGTAAGTGCCTTTTCAGTGGAAGTTCAGAAAAGTTCAGAAAAGTTTATAATGGCCTAACATTGTACAAACAAATCGTAATGCTTTTATTAAGCTTCCTGAGATGAAGATTATTCCCTTTGTCAATAAAAAAATAGTTTAAAAAAAGTATCATATATTAGCAAACTCCAGCATATATGGAGAATGTATGTACTGGGTGGTATGCTGAGAATAGGTGCCAATATTTCTGCTTAAAACAGATTTTATTAAAGTCAGTGGAAGAAACTGTTCTTGTCAGTGTGGCCTGATGGCTACAGGATATTGTCTCTCAGGAGATGAGAGACATGAAACTCGGGTAACTAGTTGAAAAACTGGCATTTAAACACAAATACTGTCTTTTGGGATTGCAACCTCAGAAAATGTGCAGGTATCTTGACCCAAGCAGAAGTATGGGAACTGTGGAGTCTTAAGAAGTCTTAATGAAGTTCAACGAGGAATAAGTGTAGAGTCCTACACCTGGGGAGGAACAACACCATGGCCCAGTACTGGTGAGGGGTAAAGCAGCCCCATGGAGAGGG
>VWZY01010832.1:633127-730755 GCA_013399075.1 Chloroceryle aenea
CTGGCTCGCCAGTCTGTCCAGATCTTGCTGAATGGCCACACAGCCTTCAGGTGAATCAGCCAATCCTCCCAGAAGGATATATGAAGTTTGGAAGTTTCAGATGTCTCCTGAAACACCAGAGTGCCCAAATAAAGTAATTAAAATCCCTCTAAGTATCCACGAAAAGTTCCCCAAGATACTTTGGAACTTCAATATCGCCTAAAATTTACATTAGATAGCAAGTGTTTGATTGATAAAAGCATAACCTTTTAATGTGAAATTTCAGTTTTATCACAAGATCTGGCTGAGGCAGGAAGCAAATAAGACTGCTCTTTCTGAATGCCCAGAATTGTCTGAGGAAGACCAGTAAGCAGCTGGAACTGTTGAGCTCTGGTGGGGAGATAGGGGAGGCTCGAGTGTCAGGTCTGTCCGCTGCTCTCCCACGATGGTTGGTGAGCTGGGTGGGTCCAGAGGAGTCAACAACCTTCCCATTCGAATCCTATTCCAGCAGGACCATTCACAGGGACAGCTGATGCTCAGCTTTTGGTGATGCATCTGATCCTTGGAACAAACATCAGCTCTGGGAGTGGGGAAGTGGGTGGAGAGAGAACTGCTTTTTGCAGCTCACTGAAAAAAACCAAATCATTAAAATAAACATGGTGCTTACTGAATTTAAATGTGAATTTAACATCTTACTTATTTTAACCACATGTATTAATAACTGAAACAGAGCATTTTGCTGTGTGTTGCCTGATACTAATGAAAAGAGATGACCTCCATCCCAGACAGCATTTTAGCAACTTTAAATATATCTTTGCTATATATTGCAGTTTAGGAATATTTGTTCTAGATTTGCTGAGATAATGACTTTAAGGAAATCAAAGTCCGCGCAATTACATTTGGACTTTGCTTAAAGGAGTTTAGCACTGTCTGAAGGGACATTTTTTTTTAATTGTAAACTAATTTAGTGGAAAAATAAATTTTCTGTCACTAACAAGTTCTCAATGACAGAAAGGTTTCTCCTCTTACATCTCTTTTGAAATTACTCTCCTGAATGATTTCAATCTAAATTTTTTATAACTATGGCTTTTAAAAATGAAAAAGATGGAGAAGATGAATGTTACTGTAGCTGAAAGAAATAAATTCAGGGTGGGATTCTAAAAGAAGCTCCAGTCAGAAATGAATGGTGATCCTAATTCCTGTGAAATTTCTGATCCCTAGTTAACTCTCTATCCACCCAAAAGTCGTTAGGCGTTGCCGTGTGTTTATGGGTGCACACAGACAAAATAAAGGCTTAGCACAGGAAGATTTCCCCCCCTCAGTGTTCTCGGGGTTTGGGAGCAGGCAGGTGAACTGACACTGAATCGTAGTGCGTCCTGGTGCTGAGGGCAATGGCGTGTGTTGTCAGGTGGTTGTCACTCTTTGCTGTATCTGTGGCACCCCCTGGGTACAGAGTTATGGGGTGCTCTGAAAGCCATGTTGCTGAAAACAGAATTCCCATTCCTGAGGTGCAAATTCCCATTTCTGGGAGAGCACATGCGTGGCCATGGTGGGGAAAAATCCCTACCCTGCAAGAGTATATTTTCCACTATAATAATGAATTTCTAGGATTTGTGGCAGCTGTTTTTAAAGCCAATTGCATTAGTCAGTGCCAGAGTCTGTATAAATGTATTGCAATTACCCACGGGTGGATACTAGGCTCAGGCAGCACAGCAGGAAAGCCAGGGACAGCTTGTTCTGAAGAGAGCACGTGGAGAGCGAGTGAGCTGCCTTTGCTGGTCCTGAGTCAGCTGTGGTGCCCCTGTCCCGGCTAGAGCTGCACGCAGGCACAGGTAGGACAGAGGTGCCACCGTAGCTCCGGGCAGAGCTGGCCTGGCTGAACCAAGCTCGTTAGCCTGGACTGAGCTGTGGTGCCACTGGATCCCAGCAGAGGCTTGGGGGCAGGTAGCTAGAGCAGGGGAGTTCATATGGATATGTCTGGGCTCTGTTACTGTGCTGGTACCTGAATTCAGAACCTGTCACGTATAGGAAGCTGGAAGAAGAACAGAAATGTATGTATATCTGAAGTCTAGTGGAATTCACACGTGATTTGCTTCCCTTGAGACTGGGGTAATGAAGTGATGTGCCAAGAATGTGTGGTGTTAGTAGCCCCTTTTGTATCATAGTGATATGACTCAGGCTTGACCCTTCTACCTGCAGTGCTCTGGGAATTCACATCAAAACACAGCAGAGGAGCTCAGCATTTCTTCGCAAGGATTTGCAGTGAGAAAGGCCACTTCACATACCTAACAACCCCACGTTATAGTGTAGAGGATTTTCTAGGGCTGATACTGTCAAGACTTAATACCATGAGCAAAACAGAGAACAGTTGGAGGTTGCTGAGCCACAGCAGATGTGGAGGAGAGGGGGAATACTTGAGCTTGCCCAGTCCTGCAGCGCGGGTGCGTGCAGAGATGGGAGAGCACGTTCAGTAGCTAGGGCAGTGCACCCTGCCCAAGCCTCTCAACTCTGGCTTCTCTGGATAAAAGTGGCCATCAGTCAGGTGGAAACAGCCAGCAGATGACATTGGCACACCTTGCTCGTGTTTTGGGTACTGCAGCGTGGTTTCTAACCCTCCACAGCCATGAGCCTCTGGCACAGGGAGAAAACATTCAGGATGTGATTACCTTTGAGTGTGAAGATTCCCATTAGCACAGCAGAGTCTCCAGCACAGCCCACAGTCCTGTTCTAATACCGACTCCATACATAACTCCCCTGGACATCCCAGTCTCCTGAGGTGATTGGCACCTCCTGAAGTAGCCTGGGTTTGCAGTACTTGGTGCAGGAGTACTGCAGAGTATTGCCCACACTCTCTCCACAAGGCCTCCATTTATTTTTTGCTCCTGAAATTAGTGCTGTGCTGTTTACGTGCATCTGTTAGCCCCTGACATACCTTCATCTCAGACTAGCCTGTAACTGCTGACTCTGATGAGTGTGGAAGCGGGGTTGCCCTTACTGTGTGCAGGAACAGGGCAGTGCTTCTGTGTTAGTTATGGTCAGTACTTTAAGGAGGGCAGTCAGTACCCACAAAGCCTTTTGTGAGTGAACTGTTGAACAAGCTCACACAGAAACACATCATTAAATGTTTTGTTGTTCAGGGACCTTAAACCTGCACTTAAGATTTTACTTTGTTGGTTTGTAGATTTTTCTTTTTTTTTTTTTTCTTGATCCAAGGTGCCCAAGCATAGGTGGGAAAGAGAAATAACATCCTTTAGCTATGTGAAGACAGAGTACTGGAGAAAGAGGTGTGCAGCAGGACCCCAGCAGTTTTGCTCCAGTACAGCCTGTGTGAAATGAAGGAGCTGACCAGCGGGCAGTGTAGCTGCAGTCGGCCAAACTTCTTTTGCGTTGGTAAACCCAGGGGTTTATGAAGAAGCAAAGACAGGAAGGGTGGAGGAGGAAAAGTAACATTTAAAGTTCAGATGTTTTTTCTTGTTTGTAGGCTGCCAAGCAGTACAGTGTAGCATTTGGCTTGCAGCTGGTTTGCCCTTTCCCTAGCTGAGCCAGAGCTGCTTGGCCTCCGTACACAAGCAGAGGGGATGCCCTGTTCCCTGTGCAGGACACGGCTGTGACCCTTCTGCAAGTACTTCTTGTTTCAAAGAGTTCACCGGTCCCAAACCATGTTACCTTGAGGCTCAATTCAACAGGGGACAATGGTAGAAGTCTTGACAAGCAGCAGAATTAGGTTTGGGATAAAGTGGATGCAAAGAGAGCAGGTGAGAAATCCACTGAATGCCGATATGACTACAAGGGAGAAGACTTAAGCATCAGCTGGTTGAGGAGAGTGATGCATTTTAGGACCAAAGCTGTTTGTGTGTGTACAGCTGTCCAGAATGTCCATCAGTATTGTGGCATGTGCAGTCCTGGATGTTAAGTGCAGGGCGTCAGGCTTCTAGAAGCCTGGAGCTTTTCCTTTATGAGAGCTCCTGTAAGAAGAACGTGTGATTTGAAGTTGTGAGCTTCAGGCTGGGCCAGCTGCCTGTTAGCTCTGCTGCTCCCCAGAAGCCAGCTCCTGCAGACTTGCCTTCCCTAAGCATTTGCTTTCCCACGTGCCTGTCAGCAGCTGTTTTGCTGGGTTTGTATTAGGGATGGATACTGTTCCATCCTCATTTCTCACCCAGTTCTTTTCTTTCCTCTCATGAAAGATAGCGTACAGATTGTGTGGTGTATTTGATGTTTCAGCAGAACCCTTTCAAACGAGCACAAAAGCCTGGACCTTTACTGGGTATAATGTTTAGGACCAAAGTCCTAAAATTACCAAATTATTCAGCATTCTTGTTAAATAGCTGATGTTTAATTCTGTCATATTTCCCCCTCTCTTTACCTGCTCTCTCTAGCTTTGATTCTTCTTTTTCTCCTGCCTTCATCCTGACTCCGAGCAGTGGTGTGTTCTGCCTGAGTGACCACCACCTCCATTCCAGTCTCTGCTTCAGTTTGCCCTGTCGGAATAGATCTCCTCAAATGGCTGCTCCAGAAGTATTTAATATCACTAGCAGGGATAAAATCAGTGGCTGCAAATCAGCTGCAGCCTCCAAGCTGCTGTAGTAACCTGACTTAATAATGATGCACACTTGCTGGGTCTTGATCTTCCCCGTTGTCTCCTTGAACTGGAAGGAGATGCGAAGCAGTGACCTGTGCATTCTCTCTCTCTCAGTGCCATGCCCCGGGACTGTTCTTTCACTTGGCACACATTTACATTAAAACATACTCAGGATAATCCCCGGCATAATCTGCGAGAGGCTAACAGTTTTTGGCCAGAGTAGCTATACACAATTCTTATGTTCATCCAAAATTGAGCCTTCTTGAGATCAACTCCCAGCTTACTGTTCTTCTTTATTCAGAGATCTTGGTTTTTGGAACCAAGAAAAAAAATGGACCTTTATCTTATAAGCTTATCAGCGTGAATGACTTCTATTAGAAGCAGTTTGGAATCAGTTTATTACACTTAAATGTCTGCTGTAAGATGCTTAGGAGACCAAGAGCTAATCACTCTTGTATTACAGTTGGGGAAGGTATCTGCATACTTAGCAAGTTCCCAAACTGTCATCTTTTCTTATTAAAATTGTTCAGTTGTTGTTGGGCATTAGTACCAGGACTAAAAAAATTTCACCTGTGTGTGTGGTAACTTGGTGTTCAAACTCCTCACGCAATTGGTTGTGTGCCTTTGCTCCCTTGTAGCAGAAGATGATGATCACAAAGAAAGATTGCTAGATTTGAAGCAAAAGTACTGATTTACTGGCTGTAGTTCTCTATCATAGATTGTAATCTTCCAAAATCAGGAAAAAAGTCCCTTTTCTATGTTGTGTAATGCCAGCCTTGTTGGCATAGTTCAGTTAACACTTAAAATACCAATAATAACAAAAGAGAAGTGAAAAGTTATCTCAAAATGGAATTGTCGATAGTTGATCTGGAATTCTTACAAGACTCGGTCCTTTTCCAAGGGTTTTAGTGCTACTTTTTCTTCAGGTGCATGGGATTTTTGTTTTCCCTCCCGTTGAACTTCCTTTTGCCACTTTGGCTGCTGACAAAATATCACCAGATCTTGAAGAGAGTACCCTTCTGTTTCTGCTTGTGCTTCTGCGAAACTCTTACCCTGTTGGAACTGAAGCTCCCTCCCGCATACGCTGATGAAATGGTACTTGAATCCCAGATGTTTCAGTGACATGCTTCACTGCATCTTGGGTTAAAAAGTGGAACGGGGACACGATTTCTTGATGAAAACCAAAAGTGTGCTGTGTTGCCACTGTTGGCTCTGATAGCCCAGTAACTCGGTGAGGGGTTCTCCACCATGACAGAAAATCATTCTTTGTCATGATTTATGGACATATTTGCAGCAGGTCCCAGGGATAAGTTATTAATACAGGGAATCATTCTTGCTCTGTTGTTCTTGCTGCACAGCTAATGCTAAACTGATTTTCATGTGACTGGCTAAGTTATCTTACCACAGTGCATATATTCTAGAGGAATATAATTTTCTTGTGGGCAAATATTTGAAAGAAGATTCACAGCGTATGTCGTCCTGCCCTTACCAGAGTTGTGCTTGAAATAGAACACCAGGAGTTTCTCTAAATTTCTGGTAACCATGACAACAGCTACTTTAGTGTTATTAGCCCAATGTAATTTATAGAATAGGTTGCTAGAGGTAAATTTTTAGCTACATTAGGCTGCTACTCGTTACTGTCATTCCAAATAATCTTTAGAATTCACCTTTTAAAATCACACAGTCATAATTCTGAAATATGCTCTGGACTTTGTGGGGTTCCTTTTTTAGCAAGAGCCTTACTTTGAGGAGGGGCAGATGAGGGCTCTCGTCCAAGGCCCCGGATGAATCCGAGGCAGAGCTGTCACTGCAGCGCGTGCGGTGCTGGTTGCCACGCAACTGTTCAGTTCTTAGGGCTTAATGGAGCTAAGATTTTGATCCATAGAATTTCCTCCCTTTTCCCCTTCAGCATGTTGCACACACCTACACGCACCCTTTCTCTCTTGCTATTTCCTCTTCATTCCCAGAAGTAGGGAATTTTATTCTTTGGTCAGAAAAAAAAACGCATTAAAATTCTGAAAGTTTCAGAAAAGAGGAGTTAATTGCTTCTACTTATTTAACTTGGAGCTTTATTAAAAAAGCAAACATTTTACTGGCAGTTTAAAAGATGTAAATCAGTAAAAGGGCTTTCTGATCTTTATAAAATGACAAAATTTACATCCTTTTTGAAATGAAGGGGGGAATAAAGAAAACACTAAGGAGTCTTGAAGTTGTAGGCAGCACTTCCATACACTGTTTACATAAGCAAATTGAAATTTGGCTAAAATATGTATTTTTAGAAACAAACAGAACATAAACAAACAAACAAAACCCAAGCCAAAACAAAACCAAAACACAAACAAACCACAAAACAAAGACAAATCCATTAGATTACAAGAGCATTCAACCTCCTGACTGAGTTTGCAGATGAGTTTTCCATCCCTGTACCTGTTGTTCTGGCTACACTGTCTCATCTCTGGTAGCTTCTGTAGCAAGATGCTGGATCTTTTCATGTGTGGTTACAGAGCTGAGCAGGAAGCCTCTGATTTTGACTCAGTTAGATGGTAGATTTCGTAGCAAAAGTAATTAATGTGCCTATTAAGAAGATGCTTCTTAAAGTGAGGGGCTAACTTTGTTTAGTCCTCTCTGCACTGTCCAGAGCAGCCTTGTGATCAGCCGCTCTTGGAAGCTGCATTCAAAGACGAGTTTGCATCAGGTTTGCAGTGGTTTGGGCAGATTCAGGAGATTGTTTGCAGGGATTTGGGTTTTTTAGGTGTTAATTTATCTGGTTCTTGCCTCTATGTGCTCTGCACAGGGACTAGGACCTTCTGCTTTGTGCTTACAGCAGCTCTTAACATTGCTACAGCCGGGGATAGATTTCTCTCCAGCAGTTTGTATTGACTTTGTGACTTCCAAGAGTTTACTCTTTTTTTTTAACCTTTTTCTTCAGGTGCAGAAACCTGACATTTCCTGACAGGCTTCCCGAGGTCAGCATTGTATTCATATTTGTCAATGAAGCGCTCTCGGTGATTCTGCGCTCAATTCACTCGGCCATCGACCGGACTCCTGCTCACCTGCTGAAAGAGATTATTCTGGTTGATGATAACAGTAATAATGGTAAGAGGTTTTGGTTCTATCTTCCCTTCTGCCTCCCCTCTCCCCCACCTGAGGTTGGATCATACCTGAGAACCCTCACTTCTGGCTCCTGCTCATCCCGTTAGAGGATGTCACTGTATTTTCTCCCTTCTGGGCTGTCTTCAGATATGCACAAGTGGAGCATGTTAAAGAGATGTACAAAGCCAGGATGCTGTTTCTGTGTGTTTAAGGTGTCTGGTAAGCAGAATTTTGAGCGTAACAATAGATTAGAGACCTAAGAAGTTGTAGTACTTCAGAATGCTTTCAAGATGATAGGCTTTCTGTTCCCGTCGTGTGGTTGCATGTGCATGCTCACTTTCTCTTTTGTATAGAGCATCTTTCAGACATCTCCTTTAGATTTCCAGTTTTCCTTTCCTCACTGGCAATCTTTACCTTGCTGCTTTTCTACTGTATGTACTCAGATTTTTCTCTCCGTGATGCCCCTATCTGATTGTTCAGTACTTGTGTGAGTCAGTGAGGCCATTTATTTGCATCTCCTATTTTCTGGCAACTTTAGCAATCAGATTTTATTCAGCACAGTATGCTGAACTTAAAGAAAAATTTTACTCTGTCGGGGGGTTAATTTTAAACTCCTACAATACAAGGAGAATCTGAATCTATTCCCTTGAAGGAAAATGTTGAACAAAGGGCTTCTCTTATCCTTGCCATCGTTCCAGCTGTTATGTCACCTCTGTAGCAAGGGCCCGGGAGTTGCTGCTGATTGTAAATGCATCTCAGATTTGTGCAGAAGAGAAACTTTCTGGGAGACAAGTCCTTAAATTTCCCACCCCAGTCTACGCACTTCATCGTCAAATCTTCTACTGATTGTCGAAGGAAGAAGTAAAATCCACACAACACAACAACTTGGTGTAGGCTTATGTCAAACCTAACTCCAGTCCCAGTGACTAATTCCGTGTTTAGAGTTACCTATGGCTGACCAGGCTTTTCTTGGATGTGCCCTCTCATGGAACAGTGTGGATAGATTAGCTTGCAGGATTAATGAGTTATTAGTTTATGGCACAATTTATGATGTAGCAATGCAATGAATCAAAATCCCATGAAACAGTCAACTATGAGCAAAATAAAAATTAAAAAAATGAAAAAATCAACCTGTCTGACCCAAGCATATATGTGAGTCAGAAACATCTTGTGAACTGGGGCAGACTTGATTTGCTTCAGCACATAGTTGGTCATTTGACATGTTGTCTTACTGGTGCACTCTTGGTGGCCTTGATTTTCGCCCACTCCATCATGCCATACGTGGCAGTTCACTAGGAAAAAAAATAAAGTGTTTGTAGAAATTCATTCCTGCATCTTTCAACCAGGTACAGTTAATGTAATACCAGGAGCAAAAATGAATCTGAATGACTGTTGGTGCTGCAGGGCCTGGGGCCTCTAGACATAGAGGAACTGGCCCCAAGGCAGCCACAGAAAAAGAAAAATAATCTGTCTGAAGAAAAAAAAAGTGGTTTCTAGAGTTTGAATCTGATTTTCTATAATTTACAGGCAGTTATTCCACTGGCACATTGCAGAACAGTGTCAGAAACATCAGTGCTTCTGAGAGCCAGGCATCACTGTGATGAGCTCACTAACAAATACACTTTGCACTGTGCTCTGTGGGCTGGGCAAAATCATTCTTTTCCATTATTTCTTACCTGAAATAATTAAGAAGTCACAGGAAGCATTTAATCTTTCAGGAAGCCCTGCTCAGCCACATTTTTTGTTAGTACGAATGCTGGTGCTGTACGGTATCGTATTTTTCTGGTTGGCTGTAGCTGGTTTTTAGGCTTGCCTTTCTTTCCCTCCAGTGCCCTAATTTCTTCAGCTCCTGGCCCCAAACAGAAGGACAGGCATTGAGAGGAAAATAACCTTTGGTGTAGCTGTCTTGGCTTGGTGTTAGATGTCATTGTACACATGATCCCACTGCGCAGAGTGATATTTAATCTCCTAGAAAAATTCAACTCCGCAATTTCTGCCGCTCCTCCAACACTTGCTCTGCTGTCTCTTCCCTGCAGTAGGAAACTAGATTCTCACAGCCCTCTTTATCCCATAACGTGTGCTGAAGACCTGGTAATGGGCATCCATTTGGAGAGGATGGATGTTTGGTAGGAGAGTAATTGTAAGGATGAGTTATGGGTTTTTCTGTCAATAGTTTAAATCCTGAAATACTTATTTTATAATTTGCTTTTACAATATTGGATTTCCACTTTCTTTTTTTCCCTTCAAGCATTCCTGAAACTTACCCTTTATGTTCAGTGTCAAACAATGATTTTGTTAGTAGCTCTTGAGCTTCCACATGTTGCTTGCTTGTAAGAGGGGAAGTTACTCTGGGCTTCCCTGTAATGTTACCGGAGGTGGCAGAAGTTTCCTTCTGCTTGCATCTGGCTCCAGACTCCGCTTCTCACAGGACCTGTCAGAAGCCTTATTTTAAGTAGTACATTTGCTCTCAGGCTTTCCACCAGGGATGGCAACTTTTAGAACTCGATGTAAGATTTGTTCTGTGATGCCTCAGCCATGGATTTCACGGGTAAGAAACATCACACTGCGGGAAGGGACTAGAAAGCAAAAGACAGAGTGCAAAGGACCAGTTTGAGTCTCTTGTGCTATTTGATTGGATTCCAGTAGCATCAGGCTTTAAAATAAAAGCAGACACAATGATTGGCACATTTTTAAGTTTTTTAAGCTCCCAGTTACATATCAGGGGAGCTCAGTTAATCTCTCTGTGAAATTTCCCTTTTTTTCAGTAAATATTTTCAGTTAGGAAACTGAAAATGCCAGTGTGTGCCATTTAAAAGCAGAAAATAGATTTAATGGGTCCCAAAATTTTGGTCTCTTATTTGAAGAAAACTCCAAGTGTGGCTTAATGTGTGTGTTTCACCATGCCATCCTTTCTGCTAAGTGTAACACTGAAATGTTCCATATATACAGTTCAGTACTATTAAAATTCAACTGTGTGTTTCATAAGGTGCATTTCAGTGACTGCCCGTGTACTGTATAGTGAGAACAAAGGATTTACTAGAAAACCAAACCAAATATCAGCGTTACTCATTTAGGTCTTGCTTGGGTCTTGGTCACACTGGTGTGCAGTAGAGCAACTGCAGATTTCAGCTGCTTTGCTGTAGTTTAAGTGCTGTCAGATCAGAACCTCTCCCATTCTCCTCAGGAGCACTGTTTGCTTTCTGGAGATAATGTACACAGTTTAGAAACTGGCAAAAAAAATGTGTTCAGTTTTGCCTTCAGAGTTTCCAGCTGACTCGGACGCCTTTGAGGAGAGGGATTTGCAGAGCGATCTTTCAGTGCCCGTGCCCATGACTGATGGTAGTCAATTAGACCTCAGAAAGGTGTCTAGAAAAAGCATTGCCCAAGCTGGAGCTTACTGGAGTAGTGTCTTGTGAACTCTCTGCCTTGTTGCATCCTGCCTCTGGGACAGGGCAGTGACCTTCTGTGCCACTGGAGTCCTGTCTTGGCTTCTGAGGCTCTTTGCTGGCTTTGAGCCCTGCTGTATTATGAGATACCTCTTCAAGATATTTTAAGATGACTTGAAATCTCTCTAAAAAAAGTCCTTGCAAGCCATGATGGATGTATTCAGCTTCATGGGCAGGCAGTATGCATTAATGTGTCCAGAGTATGCCTTAGAAAATGTTGTATTATATCAATAATTATCATCCTCTCTGACATTTTTCCATATTAAAGTTAATAATAAATGTTGCAATAGGGGCTCAGATTTCATAAGGTTTCTTCTTTTTTCTTTGAATCATTACTTATGAATGAAATATTTTACCATGTACAGTTTAATGATTCTCATTTTGTCCCGAGATTTCCATGAATACAGCAATTGAATCGCAGTAATAATGCTGGATATGGCAGGATGCTAATTTTATGACTTGCAGTGTTGAAGAGAATTAGCAGAGAGTGGTAGAAAGTAGGTCGGATTCAACTGCATCACCTTTGAGAGATTTGCTGCAACATTGCCCTCAAAACACTGAACAAAAAGAAACTTTAGAAGGACTCTGAGCTTTTCATTGGAAAGGTGTATTACTTCTTTGGTTATCTTTAAAAAAATATTTGGGAGTAGAAGATTATTTCTTTTTTTTTTTCTTTACAAAAGCAGTGAATAAATCTCAAAAGTGCTGTTCAAATGCAGGCTAGATTTCATATTCGCAGCATCGTTTGGAGATAGCTTACATACCCACCAGGGTTTAACAAACCTGGTAGTAACAGCCAGCTAGGGGAAACTTCAGGGCTTGCTGTCCTTCTGTTTGACTGTTCTTCTCTTACCCAGATGCCAGCAAAATGCAAAGACAAGTACAAACGTTCAAAACCAAGGAAAAAGGCAGACTTTATTCAAACCTACATGCGCTTTGGGCCGTGGTTCATGCACTGTGAAGGCTTTGCTTTATCTGCCTAGACTCATTCCCCTGATTACTTAAAGGTCTCGATGCCCAAATCCTTATTATAGCACAGTCTTTACACAAGCAAGCTTTCAGTCGTGCTGGCAGGGACTGACACGTGTAAGGCTCTTTAGGAATCAGATGCTAAAAAGCATAGACTGGGAGAGCCGTCTCCAGTGTTGATTTGAGAGCATCAGCTGTTGTTACAAACCACCTATTTTACTCAAATGGTGACATTTAGCACTGAAACTTGAATAAACAGGCAATTTTTTGAACATGTGTTTCCTGCTACATGTTCTGTGCTGCTGCTAGGACTGCAGTGAGGTCTGTCTCTCCTGTGTGCCAGCTACTGTAGACGCATCCGAAAATAGGTATGAAGAAAATAACCAGAAGCAAAGCATAGTCTGCTGGCCATCTGCTTCAGCAGTCAGAAGTTAGCAGTGTGAGGAATGTTATTCTTATTCTGAGGTGCAAGAGAGTGGAGTATGTGAACACTTCAGTTCACGTCCCAGTGATGCTTGGCTGTGCAGCTCAAAACTGTTGGAAAAACTTAAGAACTACTGATGTCAGTGGACTGGGAGATTTGTTTGAGGACAGCAGGTCCTGAAGATGATGTACATGAGTGGCTGCAGGCTGTTCTGTCCTCTTGCTTTCATGTAAAAATAAAGTTGTGTTCGTTTAGATCAGCATTTCTAACTCTCCCATAGCTGAACTCCTTGCTGCTGCAGACTCAAACGTGTGGCTCTTCCCAGCGTGTCCCAGAGAACCCGCACATCTGTGCCTCTCTGGAAGGTGTTCTCAGCGAGTGCTTGCAGTGACAAAGTGGCCTTTCAAAAGAGCAGTTGTTTTAATTACCTGCAATATAGAAGAGTTCAGGCTGTACGGTTGGAAAAGCAAAGCTGTGCTGTGTGGATAAGCTGGTAACATAACCTCTCTCCTCATCAAGGGGCAGCAGTGGGCAGCAGAGCTTCTATTGCATAGATTCAAATGCTCACAGAACTGAATCTTCCCTAGCCAGGAGTTGTTAAAAGTTAGTACATGGTCATCTTATCTTTGATTCCATCCAGAAGGTAATGGAACTCACCGAGTCCTAGTACACTTGCAATGCTGTGGTCTAATAAATACCTTTGTCTGTGTCAGACTGAGTACAGCAAGCCCAAGAGGACAGAGCGGCCGCTTTTAAAACCGGCATTTCCCGTACTTGCAGTTTATTGTAGACAGCAGAAGGGAGGAAAAGTTACCATATACAACTCCAAACCTTATCATCACGTTTGTTTCTTTTTTCTTCTATTAAGATAAGCCCATATCCATTAAACTAAGCTTTAGGATTCGAGTAACAAGGTTTGCACTTTCAGCCGGGGAGGAACTCGTTTAAGTGCCGTGTCGGTGGTGTCTACACGCTGTATTTATTCCTCATGGAAAATACTGAGCTGGGCTATCTGAACTGCAACAGAGGAAATGCTGAAGTCACAGAGCTAGGAAACGAAAGGCAGGGATGATTTCAGCTGCAGTTTTGCAGCTTTCTTTTATTTATCTATTTTCATATAGCAAGTGAAACTGAAAGCAAAGAGGAATTCACCCCATGTGCCTTGGAAATGCCGGTGGCATCCGGAGTGGGAGAATGGCAGCATATATATGTAAATGCTACCTTCTTCCACTGCTTAGTACTGTCACTTGTGATTTTAGCCTCAACCTTAGTTACTAGAGATCTCTGAGAAAGTGCTTGATTAGGGAAAAAAAATTAAAAGTCATTTTTATTTTCCCCTCTCTCCCATTTGTGGGATTATCTTGCCTTCAGGAATGCTTGAGCAGCTTCTGTCAGCAAGGTTCTCCAGCACATCTCACCACGTGTAAGTAGCAGCAGTACCTGTAGATCTGGTGCAATGACAGTCACGTAGAACCCCTGTCTGTGGATGGCAGAAAGGTAACTCTGGTTTGATCAGATTATTGCCTTTTGACATCTTTTCCTGTAATGTATCCGGAGATCTCCTTGCACCCAGTAGGATTTGTCTTTGAGGAGTTCTAGTGCTGTAAGCTGTTAGGAGCCTGAATGACTTTTAAAAAGATTTCTTTCTTTCCTTATCAGGGACTGGTACTTGAAATTGCAGAGTTTGACAGGAGGTGGGGAAAATCACACTGTAGTGGTAGGCAAAGGCATTAAAAGATTGCCTTCTATATAAAGAAATATAAATTGCCTTTTAAATGGACTTTATTAAAATGTACTTTTTTTTTTCTAACCCAAGCATGCTTTTCTTCAAAAGAAAAATGAAGAAAAAGATAACTCATAAAACTGATGCTGAGTTCTTAACTTAAAGTGGTGATAAAACTGAAGAGCTGATAATTTCAACCACTTCAGCTTCTTTGTGATGGAAGCTGAAAATTCTTAATATGCTGACAGGTCCAAGACATGATAAGAGATTTCCCTAAGTATTTGAGAATGTTTGGGTGTATCAGCAAATGATAAAGATCAGCCAAAACATATGAATAAATTGCAGACTGTTGTATGTTCACCCAGTGGGCATCCACAAAGGCACATCTGTAGGCACTGCTGGGTGTTCTAAAGACACCGTGGAACCTACCCGAAGTCAAGTTCAAGTACAGAACCTTTTATCAAAGGGTATTTGAATTCTTGTTGTGAATAAAAATATAAAGTCATGCCAAGGGATCTTTTGGCATACTTTACTGGAAAAGCAGCATTTTAAGAAGTCTGCTTCAAGTAGCAGCTGGGGAAGCTTTGGAGACTCTCTGTTTAAAACTTTATGGAAACTGTGATGAAACCAGACATAAAAGCTAAACTTTCCATTTATAATGATGGAATCAGCATGGGAGTAGTGAAGACTTAAAGGTTAGGCTGTGAGAGAGTGAAGATTTCTGCTTGGTTTTCCTCACCCAGTTTATTTTTTAAAGAGGTTTTGTTTTTCTTGGGCCGTGTTAAGCAGAGTCCTTGTTAACACCGCTTGCTGGCAGACTGTCTGGAGAGTCTGGGTAGAGAGAAAAAGAGTTGGGAGATACAGGTTATATATTAAATAAAAATCAAGCCCTTATGTTCTTTATGATCTTCACGAATGTCTAGGTGTCTGGCAGTTCTTTGAGTAAATTCTGCAACCTGCTTCCTACAGGACAGGGCAAATCTTGCTCCCGTGGCAGTGATGGACTTCAGGCTGAAGGTCCTGCATGGAGCTGTATTCACCCTTAGCCTCCTGCCCCATCTCTATGGTGTTTTGCAATGGAATTTGCAAATAAACCAAAGATATTTACTTGTATTTTTTAATTTGGCATTAGTCTCCCTTCAGGTGCAATCTGAGAGGAATGGTAGATGCCCTAAAGCTTTCTCAGATAGTTTTGGTGCCAACTCAAAGGACAATCTGCCTTTCATTAAATTTAACAGGGTTTGTCCACACTGCAGGGTAAACTCTCCAATTCATCTCCTCCATGATTTAGAATCATGATGAATATTAAATAATATGGCAGCATGAATGGTTTCGTTTGGCAGCTGATAATATCTTGATGGAATTGCTGAGTGCCCTCTGTTCTCTCAAGATCATTCCTGTCGCTGCAGCATTGTTCCTTTGCTCCTAACAGACACACTCCTTTGGCCCTGTGCCTGTCTGATCATTGTTCAGTGCTTCAAAAGCTGCCATCCTCTGTTGGAGGAAACCTTTTCAAGCAATACAAATACCAGCAGATTTGCATACAGTAGAAATAATTGGAAAAATAAAGTAAAAAAAAAGAGATGCAAATGACATTTCTGTTTTGTGAAGCTGAAAAAAAAATACTGCATACCTGAATGAAATGATGGTGAAGTTTTAGGAAGCTTCAATATGTTTCTATGGCTAAATACATGGTCTATCAGTTTTATGTGCTGTGGAATGATTGTTCCTCCTGACCTGTTGCCTCTAATCTCAATCCTTGCTCATGTGCACAACGTGGAAAGAGAACAGCAAGGTCTTCTAAAATGGAAAACAGGTTGACAACTCATTTCCCGGCAAATAAACAAGCTGACGTGCCTGTTCCAGCAAATAAACAATGATTTCTATTTTATAGTACCATGAACAAGTGCGATGTCGGTGCCTGAAAAATGTGCTTTCATCCCTGTGTCAGATAAGTGACTATGTCTTCCTGCTTTGTGGTTTTACTATTACTGTACAAGCAACAAGTTTAAAACATCTCCCTCTGGCTTCTCATATGAAATGTCTAGCTTTACTGTTTAGTGATATTTGTGCCTTGAAACTTCTTTGTGACAAGTTTTGAACATGCGAGTGAAAGTGTGCAGCGCTGGGTCTGATTTTGGGTTCTCTCATCAGCTACCTCTCAGTTTCCAAAGGAATGATCCTTCTCTCTGCCCATTTTCCACCAGGACAAACAGATAAAGCTTAAGGAGCTTCAGGACTGCCATGGCAAAAGTGCTGTGACTGTGTGTATGTTCTGGATCTCCCCTGAGCATTTTATGGCATGAGACTAGCCCTGATGCAAGACAATAGGAGGGGATCATAGGCAGAGAAACATGTCAGATGAAATAGTAGAATTTGTACTCTGGTTTTATCCTACAACGCTGAAAAGATCAGTTGTTACATGGAGATGTAACTGTGCCCCTGAAATGTAGCAGTATTTTATGCACCTCTGACTAAACTTTCAAACTAAACTCATCTCTTGATGTCACATATGAAATCTGAAAAAGGGGCTCTATTTTCTTCTATACCCTAGTAGGAATTCCAGAAGGAGTTTGATGGCAGGAGATATTGGCAGTTCATATATTTGAAAATCTGCTGAGCCCGTGAGATTCTCTGGGTTTCTCTCTGGAGCGGAACGCTCTACAAAGCTTGGGGCGTCATGCACACGTGAGCACTTCACTTCAGCACAAGACACATCAGTAAATCCAGCTGGAGGCAGTCAAAACAGCCTCTTATTGCACATCGTGCAATTGCATTTTCTGTTGGTTTTGTAGTCCCCACAGTGAGAACAGTACCGTAAGTTCAAGCTTCCATCAGAAACAGCTCTTTTTAAGTTGTGGTGTGCTGCCTTTCTCCAAATGATGCTGAGGTTAAACAAGGCATGATGCCAAATCTGAAGAACAATTTTCTCAGTTGAAAATTATTCTTAAAAATGGAAGGGGGAAAAATGAAGATACTTTGGGGTTTTTTAACCATTTTTTATTTGCCTGTAGGAAGAGCCTTTTCACCCTTTGTTTATGTCAGCACTACACCTTTACCAAAAATCCAAAGCTTTAAGGGGTTCTTTTTAGCTTAAGGGTTGATCTTGGTGTTGACTGCCTCCTAGGACCTCCTTTTTCACTAACAGGTTGTGTTTCACAGTGTGATGTAGGTTTGTTCTTCTGCCGTAGAAAGCTACCGTCCATAAAGTCGTTTAAGTAGTCCAGAGCGTGTTGCCATATCATGAAGGAAATCCAGTCCGTCGGTGATCTTAGTTCAGCACAGAAGCTCACATATCCCACTGCCTCAAATTAAAAGATGGAATTGTCTTCCCAAATGGATGTAACTGGAACCTCTGTGATCCTGTCAATTCTTATCAGAGGTTTCAGCTCCTTGGCTGAGGGACTGGCCCATGGACACTACCAGGATGAATGCAAAGCAAAGCCTCCATCACTGTCAGAAATAGGTAATCCTGACGGCGTGCTCAGCACAGATTAGCATGTCCAAGATTTCTTCTTTTTAGCACTCTTAATAAAGCACAAAAGTGAAGACTTTGTGAGTCTTAAAATATCTAAAGAGAAAAAACATATGGGACACAAGTAAATAAAATGGTCTATTAAACTCACCTTCATTTTTGGCCCTAAATTAAGAATGCTGAGAGAGGGGGATGGCTTAGGTGCAGGAAAATGGAAAAAAAAGGTCTACAATCAGCTTTACTTATAGTGGAAGGTGCCCTAAAAAAATAAACATGTTGCATCAGAGTGCAACAACCTAAGTTTATTCAACTGTGGAATACTTCACAATAGCTCAATCAACTTTAGGTCAGGAGGAAAGGAAGTAGAGGAATTATTTAGTAGAACTGTAAAAGAAGCTGTGTCTTCAGAAGATCATTTGACTTCCCACGGGTGGGTTACCAACTTATCAACTTCACATGCAAAAAGGCAGCGTGTGATTTACCTCTCTCACACGGGATTTTATGTACTGAGACTTGGCCCCGATGGATGACAGGACATGTTCCACAGATGCATTGTCCCCTGGTGCTGCCCCGTGTTGTGTACACCCCCAGGTTTAGAGTTCATGTTGGGTATTCCCTTGAGATATGCCAAGCTCTCCGGACGGACCGTACTCTGCTACGCTGCTGCTCTGGGTGACTTTCCTTTTTCTGTTGGTAATGGAGCAGTAGTGGGGGTGATTCCTTCCATCCAGAACAAAGATCACTTCACTTAGACCAGATACAGCCGGAGTTAGCAAATCTGTATGCTGGAGATGGATTTTATTTCAAAAAAACTTTCAGTCTATATTCAGAAACTTTTAATCGCAGCAGGTGACTTTGGTTATCAGGTTACTGTGGTTATCAGGTTACTTTGGCTACCAGAGCCAAGTTTTCTGCTGGCTTAACCTCCACTACCTACCCATCTCCAGTTGAACTGAGTGGATTTCTGATTCTGGCAATTTTTAAAGGTTCCTATCAGTGTGAAAACTGCATTTCTCTCTGTGCCACACGTACGCATTACAGTGGAAATTCCAGTGATTTATATAACTTGCTGTGATAGGGAAAAGTGTTTTCTCTGCTTTCATATTAGATTTCCAAAGTTTGGTACCCCTTTCAGTGTCCTGCAGTTACCTGTGTAATTGGTTATCTGTTCCATAGCTTCCTGACTAAAAAGGCCATAAAAACATCAGTAAGTATAAAATAAATGTGTTCCTATTCTTTTAGGGATTGTTTTAGAAATAGAATGGCGTTCCTTGTGAGTTTTGGATAACGTGCTTGAAGATATTGTTGAAATTGAGGTGATACTATCCTATTAACTGCATCATCCTTTTAACAGCAGAACCCTTGTTGCCCTAAGCTTCAGCCCAGGCACTCAGAAGCATCCCAAAAGGGGCTTGACTAGTGACAGCTGATTATATAGAGTTATATATAAATTATATAGAATAAAGAGCCAGTTTGGAAGGGAGCAGTGAACAGCTTCTTGGCCTGGCACCTAATTTCTGAAAAGTCCCCTCTAGGTACTGTCCATTAACCCTGGGAGTACCTGTGTAGCTGCCTAGTAGCTCTGGGTTTCTCTGGTTTTCTTCCGCGCACCGCTCGGACCACGCCAGCCTTGCCAGGGAGTGGTGCTGGCAGAAAGCTCTCCGGCCATGTGGGGTTTTCCTTCCTTTCTCCCTAGGAAAAAAGTGCCTCTCCAGCTCGTGCCGAGTCACAGTTTGCTGAAGAAGGCTGGAGGAATTATATTGCTTGCTCAGGTCTCTCCCTGGAGTCAGGTTCCAGGCTCCTCAATGTGTTTATTTGGCATTTCTGTCAGTAAACTCATTTGGCTGTTATGCTCTTCCTGGCACGTATGCAAGAAAGGGAACAAATCTGCTCAAGGCAGTCTCATGTAAAATTTAGTCCCCTTTGGGAAAGTATCTAACCCTTTTAACTGTCCTGTTTTGTTCGTTAGGAACCTCTCACCCTAATTATGAAGCCTAATTTCTGACAGCCAATTGCGTGTATTGATAATAAATGGCAAGCCTGATTTAGTTGCCTGATTTATGTTATTTTGTGAGATATCACCTGGAAACAGCAAGGTTCTCCCTCCTTACGGTGCTGCTTAGCAGTTCGACTCGTAGTGTTTCCCATCATCCTCGATGCCACTGCCTTCAGTGAAATATTTCCATCATCTAGTACTGTAAGTCATTAGCAGGAGCATCAGTGCCTTGGCTTCCATAAGCACGGTGATAGTTTACCACGTATTTGGTGTACACATTAAAAAATAAAAATAAAAAAATCAAAGGGCTGTGACAGCTGCCTGGAATATTTATTAGGCAAGCTACAGATTCTTGTCACCCTGTTCCTTTTAACGTAATTGAGAATAATTGAAACAACCAAATCATTTTTTTATCTGAAAGGGAAATCATTGCAAATCACAAACAGCTCTAGACTTTTTATCTGAGGTGGTGGATCTGTTTCATTCTTAGTCAGCTGATTTTAGTCAATTTTGAGTATTTATTAGTTTTTTTTATGGGCTGTAAAATACCTTTCCCTGAGCCAGTTACGTCTGTGGTGTGATTTGATGTATCTGATTTGTTTCTGGTTTACCTATTAAGTGTTAAATAATTACCTTTTTTTTCTTCTTTTATTGCAATTGATAGCTTTATATCTTAACACCTTCCCTGTCTTTCTCCTGCAGTTTAGTATCTGAAATGTTTTTTTCTCCAACTAGTTCTTGGCCTTTTTTTTTTCGGTCGTGTTCAAATGATTTGGCAGTGAGCAAATTTGGACAGTTTTTCCATGTGCTGTAAAAAAGCTGTTTTATAAATGTTACTGATGAGTGTGTAGAGTTCAGAGCCAGCTACCCATCTTGCCAAATTGTTCAAGCTATCATCCCCCCGCAGGCTGCTGCTGTGACTGTTCAGTATTGCTCGGGGGAGGACACTGCATTTGCCAGGGAACTTCTGTTCCAGAAAATATCCTCCAGCCTGGTGATGGGGATGCTGCTGTAGCCACCATTCCGCTTCCCCCATCAAAGGGTGATCCTGAAATACCAACTCTAAAAGCAGAGGTGCTACAATGAATTTTGCCTCTGAAATCTGTTAACGTTTACGAATGTTCAGAAGGGCTTGTTACGCAAGGGTTCCTCCCGGTCTTTGGTTTTTGGCAGTGGAAAGTTGCAAAAGGAGCCACAGATCCTTTATTGCAGTTCTTCCTTTTATGGCACATAGTTCCTTAAGCAGCTTGTCTGAAGCAAGTCACTGTTATGGTCTCATGATTTAATCACCATAGGTTTGGGGTGTTGTGAATTTTAACCGTGCCAGACATGTACTGGTAATATGGTTTGTCTTCACTGTGTTGTTGTTTCATCCATCTCAAAGAGCAGGGAACAATATTTGCTGAGTAAACCCAAAGAGAGATGTAGCAAGTTTCTCTCAGGATTAAGTGAATGTAGTTCCCTCTGTGTTGGGCCAGGGAGGACCAGATCTCTCGAAGTCTGTTCAGTGCTGCAGTCTTTGATTCTCTATTTGTCAAGCTGGTTTTGGTCTTTAAATAGAAGAGCTCCAAGGTGAAGTTTATAAATACTCTGTGATTAGTCAGCGTGTGGATTTTCAGGGCAGGGACTTCACACTCCTAAGAAATTTGTTATACTTTCTGTCTCTCATGGAAATATCTCAGGAGCTGTGTTTCATGTTGAAAGGAAGATGGAAAAGTTGCAACTAGTAGTAGAAAGTTCTCTCTGTATTTGATGGATTTATTTTTACTCTACTATAAATAATTTCTGACCTCAAAATTTTGTGAGGCTTAGGCCAGTATGGAAAAATGAGATCTTCTGAAGTCCCTTAACAGTCCTGTGAATGTTCCTGTTCCAACGGGCAGAGCTAGAGGCGTATTTAGATATTTAGTATCTCTCCTTTTCTGATATTCACCAATTTTTTCTGAGATGTGCTTTTAAACAGAGATCATTCTATATGAAAGAAAAACAAGCAGGCTCTCTAGTCCATTTGAATTGTCTGGAGAATTGATGTGAAGAGGTTCACGGCTTGTTCTCCGCCTACAGCCCACAGTGCACGAGCTCAGCAGGTTCCTTCACATTAATGCTTTCTCATTTGCCAGCTGCAAACACAGAGCTGCAAAACTCAGTTTCTTTAGCAAACTCTTGTTGTTGGAAGACTTGTAACAGAGAACAACTTCAGCTTGACTTGTCATTATTAAGTGGCATGTATAGTTTTGAAGTGGAAGGGTTTTGTAATTTCCCTAAGTCACTGGCAGGCGAAGTTCCATAAACACCAGTGGAACAGACGGGCTCGCTGCTGGTGACCCCCTTCATTCTGCTGGACGTGTAGTGTTTCGTCTCTGTGCAGGTCTGTGGAAATCAGAAATCACCCCTAAACATGGCCTTAGGAATCAAGCTTCAGATTTCTAAAACCTTGTCCCTACAGCTTCTGAAATGTGCGCTTAGTTTCTTGGCAAGGTTTTTGCTTTGTCTATGAAATTGAAAATGTATTCTTATTCTGAGGATCAGGTTTGGTGACATTGAGTTTATGTTGTAAGCTCACAGATGTGTCAAGAGCTAAATCATATGCATCCCAATTTGCTTATTGTTTTCAGACCATCTACTCAATCTTGTAATTTTTTCCGTGGCTGCTTGTTTATTTTATGAGAAGACAGGGGTGCAGCAGAAGAAATTACTGCATTCTCTCCGAGGCAGATGTGAACTCCATCACAGCATGGCTGAGGTAGGAAGGGACCTCTGAAGATGATCTGGTCCTACATGTCTCCTCAGAGTTGTGTTGGTTAGATCAAGTTGTCCAAGACCATGTCCAGTTTAGGTTTTCAAAATCTCCAACATCAGTAATATCTTTGTAACACTCGTAGAAGAGATATAAAGTGACTGGAAATTTAAGCCAGAAATACAAAGTTAAAACATTAAAAAATCTGATTGCAGTTTTACATTTTTTGCTCTTTTGATCTATGAGCCCAGCTGAGCCCCCCTGACTGTATGTGCTTAATTCAGACACTGGGTAGTTCTCACCAAAGCTGCTCTTGTCATCTTAAATCACAGAAGCATTTCTGATGGCCAGATGCTAAGGGGTTGTAAAAGTGCCTTCTACTCATCAATTAGGATAGAGCTTCAGAGCAGTGTCTTATATGATAAAATGTTGTTGATATTAAAATACAGACCCAAAGAGCATGGTTAGTACTGTTTTGAGAATGGCAGATTGGTTTGAAATATGAAAACAACAGTGTGTTTATCAAGGACATAGACTTGGGATAGCTGTGCATGAACCAACTCCAATGCCTTTAAACCATGACTCGGCATCTGGGTGAGTCAGACCAGCCCAAAGGCTGTGCCCAGCCTCAGACACAAATGCTGTCAGGCACTCTGGGCTGAGATAGGTCAGGGCAGCATCTAAGGGAGTAGCCCATGCTTTGCATGAGCTGATTTAACAGGCTGAAGTGAATCTGTGGTCTCAGCCTGGGTCCAGGATAGCTAAATATTTGTCTGGCATTCTGGGCAGAAACCACTGCTGACAGGTCCTTTATCCTGGTGCTACAGAGCTCTCTGCCAGAGCTCTAACACGTGTCTGCCTGCAGACCATTCCTTTGTCATTGCCATCTTAAACATTAGCCACCTACAAGCTGTCCTCTCCGTCCTGTTCTGCAGGCTCATGGTGCCAGTGAGTGGGTGGAGCTGGTCGCAGAGATGGAGGCAGTGCCTCCGCACAGCGCTCCGTACGCTCCGTACGCTCCGTACGCTCCGTGGCCGTTCTGCGGCGCTGGTTCAGGTGGCTGGGTGTGAGCTGCACAGTACAGCTCTGGCCTTGGGTGCAGGGTGCCCTCTCCTTCCTTACAGGACAGAGTCTTGCTGAACGGGAACCCCAGTTGTGTATACTTGATGGTACCGTGCTAATGGCTATCTTAGGCTTTCAGACAGATTTTAACGGTGGTTGGTCGTGTAGCAGTGAAATGCAAAGTGTTTATGAAGAGAAAGAAGTGACTGGATTTTAGTAAATAGAATACTGAAAGACCGTTAAGAGGCATGCCCTGGTACTGCTGCTGGTTTTGTGCAGTGCAGTGTAAATCAAAGCAAATGGATCAATTAGTTTCAAAACGAAAGTAGCAGAAGGATGGAGAAATCTTACGGTGTTGTTTGATAAGCATAAATGTTACATATATGTGTATATATATATAACAGGGTGATTAAAACAAAACACAGAGAGCTAGTAGGTTTCATAACATCTCTTTGAAGAGCATGGCAGATGTTTGGGTTCTTTCCCCCTCTGTTAGACCATCCAGAAGAACAAAAAAATCCAAACCGACTCCACAGCAAAAGCAAATACCCTTCTGAAACACCAGATGAGCACCAACTGACCACAAGCTGAGCTTCTTTCAGCAATCTGAAGTGGATCTAAATAGATACTGTACAGACCAGAAGAAACAGAGACATAGCTCATCCAACTTCTCATAAATGAAACGTGTTTGATGCCAGCTGATTTCAGAGGGATTTGTGAGCGCCAGTATGCATCGAACCTCAGGTCCATGTCACATGTTAGGGGAGGACAGTCTTGATGAGAGAAAAGGACAGGGAAGACCAGTTCAGTAGGCAGTGGTCACGTGGAAGCAGTGGTGGCATGGGTTAGTACTGGAAGGATGCACAGGCCAGTTTTCTTTTGAGCCGAGGAGCAAAAGTTTACACCAGTGGTGTGTTTCAGAACCTGCCAGCTACATTTGAGGTGGCTGATCAGATAGCAGGGTCACAACAGCTCCATCCAGACTGTAACCAACCTACTTCCATGGCTTCTGGCGCGCACCAAACCCTGGCTGAAGGTGGTGGTGTGTAACTGCTTCCCTGGGAATATGCTTTCCCAGTGCTTATCTTGTCATCCCTGTGTTCCAGAGGTGTATGTATCTGGGGATAACTCGTACCCCTAATTAATGGCTTTGCATTCGACTGTAAAGAAAGTTCTTTGATTAGAAGAGAATCGCCACTCCCTCTCTTTGATAAGATACATCTATTATGTTCCTTGTTTACCTACCCGAAGGGATTGAATAAAGCATGTGCAAGGCAAACAAACCTTTTCTAGGATTTGATACAAAAAACCCTTTTCTGAAGGCACAACTGCAGCACAGCAATGTTAATCAGCTTTCACAAATGCTTCCAATTAACACCCATAGTGTTTGCTTTTTACCTCCCGAGAAGACTCACTCACATAGCAAATAAAAGGAACTCGGACAGAAGTTTTCACAGGCAGCTTAGCAAAAAAAGACTGAGAGTAACTCGTGGCCAGTTGGTGCTCATCTTGTGTTTCAGAAGGGTATTTGCTTTTGCTGTGGAGTCGGTTTGGATTTTTTTGTTCTTCTGGATGGTCTAACAGAGGGGGAAAGAACCCAAACATCTGCCATGCTCTTCAAAGAGATGTTATGAAACCTACTAGCTCTCTGTGTTTTGTTTTAATCACCCTGATTTGTCTCTGGTAAGAGACAGGAACACTGATTGGTCTCCAGTTTGGAGTATTTGAACTGTGACCACTTCTTGTTTACCCCTTCAAGCATTTTGTCATCCTGTGTTTATGGCATTTGCTGAAGTTTCTTATTTTCCTGGTTTGGGTTCCCTAATTGGGATGGCAACATGTGGTTGATGTTCTTCATGTGAGCTGCTGATAGCAAACCCTGCCAGTTCCTTTGACAAGAGCTTTGCAAATAGCTCTTCTGAAGAGTGTATGAACTTCTTCAGTGGGAACACTGTGCAGAGTGCAAGTGGTCAAGGGCTGTATAAAGCTGGGCCACTTTGCTATCCACAGGCAGAGATTTGCAGGGTGATAAATGAGGTGTAATTATACCCTATAGTTAGTAAGTAGATGTGTAAATGAGGTGTAATTATACCCTATAGTTAGTAAGTAGATGTGTTACTGTATAGACTTTTTCTGGTGTTTTATGGGTTGAAGTAGCAGCTTGCCAGTGCTAGCAAGGCAGTGAACATCAATGCAGCAGCTCCTCTGGTTTGGTCAGATGAAATGCAGCCTGCTGGTCATGTCATGGATGAGGTGATAGTCTTGGGATCAGGGCAGAGTCCAAAATGTCCATGTTATTTTGATCTATCTTGCCTTCTCCCGGTGTGGCACAGTGGCTACGGTTGTAATGTCCAGGGCTGGTGTCAGAGTGAAAACTTGGGAAGATGCGTCAGGCTGGCTGGCTGTGTGATGCTCAGATACATTCATTAGGCTGACTCACAGAAGACCACAGAAGTTTTATGTTAACTTGCAGTTTGTTTAGGCTGCTTAACTCTTTCCAGCGTAAGCAGCACAGCCACATTTGCTGTGTAGAGTACAATCTATACTTTGGTAACTTGTTTTATCAGGGCAGGTTTAGAAAGGAGGGTGATGTAAGGCCCTTGAAAGTGGAAGAGTCTCAAGCCTTGAGGAGGTTTTTTGCTATTCAGCTTTCTGAGAAACCTGTGTCAGGCTTTTTGGGCTTTGGGAAGATCACTATAATTTCAGTGGAATAAATGCTGCTCGGGGTTTTCAAGATCTGATATTTCTTATAACTCTGAGTTTACTGCCTTCTGGAGCAGTCTCCTCCTCTGACATAACAAGAATATAGCTGTATGATAACCCTCGAAGGTTAAAGATGGATGCTGTTTAGGGAAATGAGATTATTACCCAGACAGAAGTAGTCAGGTGGTCTTCTATTCAACACAGTGAGTGCACTATGCAGACCAGGTGGAAATGTAACCCTTGTAGGAGGAGATGACTTAGCCATGGAATTTCATGATGAAATTTAGCCGTGCAAGAAGCATTCTTTTAAGATGCTAAAAGGTTTAAATCTGAGAAGTCAGACACCAGCTCTTCTGAAAAATGTGGCTATACTGCAAATCAAATTGGAAATCATTGCAAATCAAAATCCATTCTGAGAAATTAGCCTGTATCTGGGCAAAATCATTATTCACAATGAAAGGTCAAGCAATATACTGGAAGAATTGGGTAGGAGGTGATAGTGTCAAGCCTCTGAATCTCTCTAATAAATGGAGCCTGGTAGGTTTATGGTGCTACAGACCACATCACAGCTAGCTAAGGGAGACAGACAGTCCTCCTTAAAAACATCTTCTGGGAAAGACCTGAACGTTCCCCAGCAATATTGCACACAAAGGTCAGGATCCAGGAGTATAATGTGTATAAGAAATAATAATGTCAAAATTATGCTGGGATGTCTTTGGGAAGTCATTTCTATTTGCTGCATTTATTGAGAAAATGAAATTATCTGAAAAGAGTGGGAGGGGAAGGCCTGGATACAAATGCCTCTTGTAGTCTTCCACATGAACAGTAAAGTCGACACGTCCCGAGCTGTTTTTACTGGGCAGTTGGGTCCCAAGAGTCTCTCTGCTTTACCATGGGTGTTAAAGTGTTTCTTTAGAAGGTAAATTTTGAAGTAAAGAGCTAAAATTAAATGGGAAAAAAATAATGAGAAAGGAAATAAACAAAAATTGATGTAGTCTTTACCAGAACACAAACATTGAACAAACCTGTTGTATCTAAGTATTAGAAACTGTAGTTCAAGAATATTCTTCTGGACTCTCGTTCGCTTCATACTCAACGAAAAACATGTAACTTAGAAGCTATTTAAACATTTCTGTTAAATTTAGGCATTGTCTTTACCTGTAGAAATAGAAATGTTCTTGAGTGGGATCTCCCATGAGCTGAGTAATTTCAGTGCCCAGTTTGCATCTTTGATTTCTGTCCCTGGTCTGTGACCACTATCCTCGGCATCTCAGAAGCTGCTGCACTCAGCGGCGTTGGGTGGTGACCTGTGACCCGTCGGGAGGGGACTGCCACCTGCTTAGTCCATCATGCAGCGGGTCCAGCAGTGCTCTGTGCTTCCTCAGGGCTTCCTCAGGGCTTCCTCGGCCAGCACCGACCTGCTCTGCGTTTGCTGACAAGATGAGAGGTTTAACTGGTAGCCCAGCCTGCTGCCTGTAGTCTGGAGCAGACTGGGAGTTCCAGCCATCTGCATGTAAAGCAGAAACCCCCAGCAGCCCAGTCCCATGAGCTACCAGCTGCTTGCCTGGGGGTAATTCCAGGAAGGAATGCTGGAGTCGGTGGAATTCTGTCTGATCAGCACAGCAAAAAGAGACTTGTACTGCTCACAACGTTGAAAAATATCCATACTACTGCTGGTTGTTTCTGGGGAGCAGGAAAGGCAGGGCTGGTGTGTGTTCTGTGTGCATGTTTCATACAAGCAGGGCTTCCATCCCATTGGGAGGGATGCTGATAGCCAGATGCACATACTTGAGTTTTAAAATAACATACTCCCAATAGAGCAAGTTAACCAAATCATTCCCAGACTGCAGTAGAATGCTGGTAGCACTGCTGTTCCTGGACTGGGAGTTGAAAGGGTGTTAGGAATTTTAATTTCAAGTTACTGCCTGGATTACTTTTAATGCCTCACCTTTTTTTCAGTAAATATAAAGGTTGCTGCTACCATCCCTTGCGTGTTTCTGGTGCAGAGAGGCAGGGCACGATCCCAGCACTGTGTTCCTCCTAAGGAGGAATCAAATATGCTGGGAAGTAAGCAAGCTGGAATTTGTTGCTTTTGAATGTGTACAGAGTTGATTCTTCGAAACAAGAGTTTCTGTCTTTAGATCACAACAAATCCTGCAGCTCTTATGGCATTCGAAGCAAGTAATTTCTGGTTTGAATGGGTGCTTTTTAGGAGGAAGGGCTGTTTGGATTTTGTCCATGTTTTCAGGAAGTTTCTAAAAGGAGAAGATGGAATTTCCAGGTTATTCAGGTGATGTGAATTAAAACCTGTGGCTTAAATAGCACAGCAGATACCCACCAGATAGTCCCAAATGACCTCGGTAGTGGCCTGTGGGGTGACATTCCTCCTAGACTAGGGGTGGAAGTGCTCGCTGAAGGCTCTTTGCTTGCTTGGTAGGGGATGGGCTAGGCCCTGCTCGTTCTGGTTATACCAGGGTAGCAGACTGCTGGATGTGTGAGCTAATACATTGTGTTTGGCAGAATTCTTCTAAGACTAGATGGTACAGTAGAAGAGCATGTGAGAGATGGCTTTTACAAGAGCTGACTGTAACCTGCAGTTGCAGTGACATCGTGTGTGATGTATTCACAGGCATATAACATTTTTTCCTCAACCATTTTCATTAACTTCAGCCATATCAGTGGTTCACCCTGTAGAGTTTTCACTTGCAAGTGGTATTATCCAAAGCATTCTTGTTCCCATTGCCAGCAACACATTAGCCCTTAGAATAACAAACAGAAAATTGCTCATATGGGTGTAATTTGCTTTTTCTTTCTCCTGTCTGTTGACAGACACATTTTGTGTGACTGCAGCTCTGCTGATGTAAAAACGAGTCCTTTTTGTGAACTGATCGCCTCTGTCACAAAGAGTCCCCTTGCCCAGGCAGGCTGTTTCTCCTCAGGTGCTGTATTGCTGCTGCTGTGGTCAATTGCTTTCTCCTGCGAGTGGCAGTGCACCTTGGAAAGGAGCAGATAATAGCAGGTCACACACGGCATGATCACAGGTAGCCAACAGATCAATCTTTCTGACCTGGAATACGGACAGAGCATTTTGCATCTGATGTGAAGAGTTGTCCGGCAGAGGAAGAGCCATTCATTGAAAGGAAGAGCTGGTAACTACAGTGGACGAGGTTAAAAAAAGTGCACCAGGGAAGGGGCTTTTCTTTGGTTGTGGGGTTTTATTTTTTCCTTAACTGCAGTTTGATTTGTAGAGCGAGATCTCGAAGGGAAGCAGTGTTATGGCTGTGCTGACCCTGACGGATGCTCTCACACTGCCCTCAGGTTCGGGGCATGCTAGCTACTGCTTTGCTCCCAGGGAAGTAATTCTATGCAATGAGTAAAAAGTTGGATTATTATTTCTGATATAAAGTAAGATTTTAATCAAAAATGATGTGGCATGGCAAAACCAAACCCAGTCTTTTAATTCTCTCTGGCATTCTTTTAAGTAACTCTTTAGTAGTGAATGTTACTTAATATTGTTTAATTGTACCTGCTCTGAATTGAGGCTTGGACTGTAGAGATCCCTTACAAGTATTCTGCCAGTGCTTTCTGTTTCCTCTCAGATCCCTTGCTGTTAGAGAGATTTGATCCAGAGCAGAAGCAGCTCTGTTCCATACATTTCTAACTGCATATTTGCATATTGTATTTTTAATGCAACTTATGTGACTGATTTCCTCTGAGTCCACTCCAGAAATAGTTACACTTGCACTATTGTGTTTTAATTGGCAGTTTCCTTTTCCTTCTGAATCTGTTATCATACCATTAACTGCCATGCTGTTTCTTAGAGCCGTGATTATTTATCAAGGGTACAGTACAGCAAGCAGCTTGCTGTGTCTTATGGCTATAGAAATACAGGAGTGTTTCTAATGTGCTCTTTAGATTGTATTTTTCTAGATTTATGCAGTCTGCTCTGGCTCTGTTCAGGCATTTAGTTTCTTTTTCTGAATGGTGATTTTTCTGTTCTGTACACGTCCAAGAAATAGATTAGAATTGAATACTGTATATTGAAAAAAAATAAGCCATTTGGATTACTGGAAACAGCTGCTATCCAGCTGGGACTCGAATGCATTTCTCAGGCACTTCTCTTTAACATTTAAAGGTCACTTTACAAATGAGTCCAGGAACACCGAGAAGTGAAATTATGAAGTGTGCGTGTTGGCAGTGGTTATTTCAGCAGTGTGTTATATTCTCCCTGTCACCTCTGATGCATGGTCTCGCTGCTTGTGCACGACTGGCTTTATGGCCCCTTTCTAAAACCGTTGTATCCAAGTAAAGATCAGAAGTTGCTCTTGCATCAGATGCGATAGGAATATCTGATTTCAGCGGTCGCGCTTGTTCCTGGCCAGGTCTCACCATTTTTGTGATCCCATTGTTGTAGCCACAGTCTATCCAGCAACAGTCCCTAAGCGGGAAGCAGGCGTACACAGGAAACAGGATTGGGTAGTCTTCCTGCTGAGATTAATTCAAGCAGCCAGCTCTCCGAAAGCTGAGTGGAAAAAATAAGATTATACAATTACAGGTCTGTGTTTAAAGATATTTTGAAGATTTAAACACCTTTCTGTTTAAAGGGTTCGAGATATCACTGTGAAAACACCCGCAGCAGCCACTGTCCCCTTGCTTTGTTGCTTGAGTGGCAGCTGCTAACTGTTGGCAGTGCTTGGAAAGCCCCTGCTCCAGCTTTATGCACTTTGAGCTTTTTTTAGTAGTCCTGTCTTGCCATGGACACTTAAATTCATTAAAGAGATGGAAGGAGTGTTCACCTGAGAGGAGATTTATTTTCTTTTTTCCTCTTGATGTGCACACTTACCCTTGTAAGTTCCACTCTGTACCCCCAGGTAAGCATGTGAGTCTCTCCCATTGCTAGGACAGTGGAAGGGCCGTGTTCAGCTCCTTTGGGGCAATGCATTTCTCTTGTCACTAACAAGAGCACCTGGAATCAGCTGCCTCTTACTCCAGACCCAGTGATGTGGATGAGCTCTTGCATCTGCACGGAGTTCTCTGGGCTCCACATGGGCTGTGTTGAAGATCACAGAATCACAGCCTCGAGGAAATCGTACGGTGTTGATGTGATGCCCTGATGACGGAGACCCGGGTTGTATTCCTCCCCTTCTGCAACTGCTGACGTGGCCTTGCAGGTTCATTTGGCATCTCAGTTTATCGCTCTGTCTTGCCAAGTGTTGGGAGACACTGCTGCTGGAATGTGAGCTCGGTGATACTTAGGACAGGACACACCTTTGGACAGAAATTGAGTGTTGTGTTGGAACAGTACTCAATAAATAGTAAAAGGGAAATAAAAGGGGATGTTAGCCCTTATTATAGAGTCATTACAACAAGAGAATAGTACTAACAACAACAAAAAAAACAGATTTCTTTGTCCAGTGTCCCCCTCCTCTGTAATGTGGTGTTCAGCTGCCGCGGTTTCCAGAAGATGATTTTCACTGGTCTTCCCGTACTGTTAGGATTTATTAAGATGCAGCAATATTTTTAGGTAGGACATAATTTATCTGGAGGGTGGTATGCCACTTTCATGGCTGGAACTATACATCATTTAGAAAAAAAAAATAATAGCCCAAGTAGTGGACATGTCTGATAGATAACTCAAGGAGACGTTGTCTGCATGTGTCTCTTCTGCAAAGCCTGCTTTGTGTCAGGAGGTGTTGGCTTACTGGTTTAAATTTGAATTATTTGCTGGTGTGTGGTTTTCATGCTGTCATGTTCCAAGACCTGAAAACCAGCAAGAGGGTTTAGTGAAGTGTCCACCTAAGTTCTTTGCTTGCATAGACATGGTGTGTGTGAGAGGACCTGAGAATGGGTCACGGCAGCCCCCCTCAAACCCTCTGAAAGCAGCGTCTGCTCCCCACTCCTCTGTACTGGATTCTCCTGGGAACTTGAAAGAGTAGGAGCTGGGAGAGGAATTGTACATTTCTCTGCCTTAACTGAGGGAGAAGGGTGCTGTTCATGGGCTAGACTAAAGAAATCCTTGGCTTATGGTACAACGTGTGAGCTGGAATGAATTGTTGTAGGCCTCATTTATCTTAATAGACTTGGGGAGGTTTGACAGCAGCTGGGACTTTGGATTGCTGAATGCAAAGATGTGATTGTGAAAGTTCATTACGCTGTCTGGCTCTACATGTGGATAGCCTGAACTTCTGAGATTAGATTATGCATCTCTGTCAACAATACAAGGTAGGTACAGTAATGGAGGAAAAGGACTATACTGCTCCTTTGCTTTTGATGTCTGTCCAAATCAATTCCTGCATCACGTTGGTAATTTCCCTTGGGTGGTTTATCTCTTACCAGATAACATGAGCTTATTAAATACGTGTGCAGAGCGGGCCCTCGGTATCGGTTTGGGCGTTGTTGCCCTCTGTTGCAAACATTCTATATACACATGTGCATTACAAATGACATGCCTCTATCTGGTTATAAATATTTTCCATTTCGAATTATCAGCTTCTGCTACAGAGATGGGAGGTGATCACTTGAGCATGAAAGATAAGGGGCCAGAGGAAAGGAAAATAAGAATTATGAAGCCCTGAGCTGCATACAAAATAAGTGGCATAATCCAATGTACAAGCCTTTTAGTTAAAATGCAGCAAACAGTTTTTCTTACATGCCTTGCTGCTGCCATGAATTCAGATTATTTCATGAAATCAGGCTGTATGCCTACAGAGAGGCTGAGAGGGAAGAGAGGGTTGGGTTTTATTGCAGCAAACCTGGTACAACAGGCTTGCTTTATTTGCTAGAAAGAAACTTAGTGATGTTAATCTATTCTGGTTTTCTGAAGGTTATACAGTTGTTATTGGAAGAGTGGAAAAGCATCCCTTCCTGTTCCCGAGACTTTGGGCCAGAAATAATCAGAAAAAGAAGATGAAAAAATCTAGGTTTCAAATTAATTGGCTTCCATGAATTCCATCTTTGTGCCAGTTTGCTTGGCTTCCATGCAGAAGCAAGATGGACCTGAGGAGATGCTCCCAGTCTGGCAGCAGCTCTACCCGGGCTGCGCTGCCTTGCTGCAAGGCAGCAGATCCTGTGCTCACCTGATGCACAAGGGCACTCAGAGGGCCCTGGGATCCTTGCCAGGAGCAAAGTGACCACTGGTTTCTTGGCGCTGGGGCAGGCGGGAGCTCCACTGTATTCATGCAGCTGCTGGAATGATTTGACTTTAAAAGTGTCCTTAATGATCCAAGAAAACACCCAACGTGGTTTGTTACCTGGGGGCCAGAGTTTGCCCTCTAGCAGCTCAGTGAGCAGAAAGCCGGGACAGAACACTGATGAATTGACAGGATTTCATCCCTTTCATGGAATGTGTCAGTCCACCATTTCTGGTGGGGGGAGAACAATCGTTACATTAAACCCCATTCTGTACTGAGGAATCATTTCTTTCCCTTCATATGAAAAGAAACCATGTTAGTGCCAAGTCCTAAGGTTAAAGAGGGACACGGCAATTCCTGGGCCTTTGCATGGAAATAAATTTTTCCCTGAAGGTAAAACCCAAGTCTTGCAGAGACACAGGAACATCCAGCGTGCGTTCCGCTGCACTGAAGTCAGCAGGGACTTTCAGGCTTCAGAAAATGCATACTTATGAGCGAGCTGGATTTATTTATTTATTTGTTCATTATTTTAGCTCTGTTGGCAAACGTACAGCTAAGAAGAAGGAGTTTTGAAAAGTCAGTAAAAGGCATCTGTCTCAGCAAAGCTTGAGTGTCGGGCTTTACAAATGGATTGTTTGGAGAGCTGCGAGGACTCGTTTTAGCACTCAGACTGGCAGTGCAGTAAAGCCTGAAAGTTATGGGAAGTGAGGCTCAACTGACTGTTCTTTTAGCTGCTTCTCTGTGAGTGTGAGGCGGTGCTTTATTATTTAGGACAACACTACTGTATCAATAATCTGAAGTCTGGGGACAGATCCACAGCTGCTGGAGGACACTGGAGCGAGGGGCTGAGGCTCCTTCCATGTCTGAGCAACTAGCCTGGTAACTTCCCGACAGACAGGATCTGGAGATGGTTTTCCTTCTGAGAAACTCCCTGGGGCATGTGTGAGAAATCTTTTCCATATGGTGTGGCCTGCCACAACCCCGCAGGCTTCGAAGAGGAGGCAGGACTGGTCCAGATCTCCCCTCTCAGCTCAGACTGCCCACTCAGACAAGCCAGGCAAGCTGCAGCATTGCAAGGGGAGCAGCTGCATCGCCAGGGCCTCTGTCAAGCCACCGTTCTCTCAGACTGTATCCTGAAAGGAAGATGGCTTGTGAGGGGCTTTTCCTGCACTAAACAATCCCTTCATGGGCAGTCTCGGTAGGTGTGGCATGGCTGATGTCCCCAGACTCCTTACGCTCCTGCTGCCATCCTGCCCTGCTCTGCTGCACCTCTCCAGGCAGGCAGAGCTGTGTGATCTTCAGCGCTGCTTGGGATGCTGAACTGGAAAACCTGGCAGACAAATCCTTTGTGGATTTGTTAAAAACAAGCAAACAACCTCTTAGAAGTATTAGAACTTCATTATATTAATATTAAACATAATTATGGTAGATGAATTACATTTTCTGCATTTATGAAGAGAGTTGTGCTCTGCTCTCCAGGCATCTGTACCACATAGGACAGATGGCAGAGTACAGCATTGCCAAGCACCAGATCAGCACCATTTTCCCATTCCATGTATGGCTGCTCTTTCTCTCTAATTGCAGATGCTCATTCACTTTAGTCAAACGGAGTCCTTATTTGAGAGCTGCTGTGCTGAAAGGCAAACACATCTATCTTTATAAGCCTGTTTGTTTCCATAATTAGAAACCGAATCAACAGTGTACTGAAGATGACACATTTGCTCATTCCCTTTCTTCTCCCCATGGTGGCACAAAGCAGTGAAGCACAATAATTAATGAAAAAGACTGTTTATTATTCAGGCAACATATCTGAAGTGGAAAAAAACAGAGCATAGGTTAAAAAATATGTTGCTGAAGACCATCAGTGTGATCGCAGAGCCTGTGATCAGTTCTAGAGGGACATTCCCATCATTCAGTCCAGTTGGGCAGGGTGCTCTAAAACTGTCAAAGACAATTGAACTCAAATTTCTCATGTAAAAACTCAGGAAAACGTGGAATGCGTGAAGAAACCCGACTTAAGTATCCTGCTAGGGCATCTTCATTGTTGTTCCCAAAACAGTGACTTCTTAAGGTTCATTTACATGTCTGCCATGTCTTGTGGCCAAGTGAAAATGACAATTTTTTTTTTTAGTAAACATTTTTTCTTCTGAGAGAGTCTGCCCAATAGGTTTTTCAAGAAAAGGGTGCACATAATACTCTGCTCAGCACTCTGCCTTTGCAAAGCAAGGCTAATCTATTCTAGAAAAAGGTCAGACAATGCCTGCTGCAAAAAACTGCTCTGTCTCCTGTGGACATGCTACAGAGTAGGTCACTGCCTGTGTTGAAGATCAGGTGAAATGTAGCACCTTCCTCCACCTCCTGAGGCTGATCCTGAAGTCCAGGGAAGGATTCCTCTACACTGACTGGTTGTGGGTCAGCCTCCGAGGTTCCCTGGGTCTCGCTCAGGCCATTCACTTCATTTGCTAGAAGCAGCCTGGTAACCAGGTAATGGGGAGCGTGTGCAGCCTGGTGAATGCCACAGCCACTGTGTGCAGCTGGAGTCGTGCCGGTGGCAAGCCAAGATAGGGCTTCTGTTCTGTTTCTACTTATCTCCCTCCTACACCTAGCTATGGAAAAGATGTTCTGTTTACTCAAGCTTGTGAAGTCAGTCCCCATTAGAAGTGTGTGAGAGGAGTAAGAAGGGTCTGCTTGCTAAAGACAGAGGTGATTGAGAGAACAGTGGCTCGAGTCCTTGATTAGAGCAGGTTTTCCTCTAATGCGTTCCGTACTCAGGGGTGATGCTGCATTGTTATGGCCAATAAAGCTTCCTGGCATTGCAAAGCTGACAACAGCTACTTACAGCAAGAACAGGGCTTTGATCTTCAGGCTTTGATATTCACCCTCCACAATGTTACACTGTGGGAATAGAGGACTGGTTTGCACTGGTTTTAGGTCAGCACAGTTTCGCTAACATAAATGTCGTCTTTTGAATGTAGAGTGCTGCTGGCTTGGGGTTGGTTTGATAGCTTTGAGCTTGCTACCAATCCCTGTGTGTTAGGGGCTGAACAAGAAGGCCGTGTGGCTTTGTGCAAGCACAACAGCAAACCTGGCTATGGCTGTTTGACTTTCTAAAGGGAAAAAAGTGTATGGATCAATAGGCAGAAAATCTGATACCACGTAACCGAAGCTATGCGTGCAAGGGACATGAGCAAGTGCCTAGTGCTGTTTATTCAGGGTGAAAAATTTGGTGTAATGTGGAAAATTCCAGGAATGTAGCTGTGGTTTAAGTACCGTGATGGACATGGTCAGCCATGTTATGTCATGCCATGTCATGTCATGCTATGTTTACCATGTCATGGTTACTATGGTTACTGTCATGTCATGGTTACCATGGTCATATTTCTTTTAAATTTCTCTTCTTTATGAAAAGCTGTTAAGTATCGGCCCTTTTCTTTGGTCTTGTCTCGCCCCATGCAGAGATTCATTTACGCAGTGGTATGTGACCTGCACAGCCCTGCAGTGCCAGTAGAACCAGCTGCAGGAGCATCACACCTGGCGTCTGTCTGAGAGTCTTTACAGCAGGGTGCATTTTGGGGTTCTTTGTATTGCACCATCTCATCCTTTCCTCCACATCCCCACAGAAGTAGGTCCATTAAGGTGCTTGTAATGGCCTTTAGGTTAGAGGACTCCTTGTGGAACAGCTCTGTTCCTCTTTGTCAGCCTGGGAGAGGGCACATTCACCTCCTTTCCAAGGATGAACATTTAACGCGGCTTAGAAATTGTGCTCGCTTTTATTTTTCTGCTGCAGTAACCATTGTGCCAGTGAAACAGTAGAAGGGAGACGGTCGTGTTTGATCACGAAGCAGTCTGGGCCAGCACACATTAACAGAAGTTGCACTCCCCTCCCTACTGATGACTACTGGGTGCTACTCCTTCCTCTGCTGGCCTCTGGTGCCATCCCTGGCCTGATGCAGCGTCCCCTCAGCTCAGCGCCCCAGGGTGCTCGGTACTGGCCAAATGAAGAGCAGAAGAGAACCGCTATTGTTTAGAGTCTGAATTGACTGAAAAGAAAAAATAAGTGTGGTGATTCCCTTGTGCAGCTGGGGAATTGATTGTGGAGAAGTGGCTTGCTCAAGCTTCCAGAGAAAGGGATGGGCAGCACGGAGCTTTTCATGCAGATTTGATGATACCCAGCTTAGTGTTGTAACCACAGGAGTGTTTTTCCACATCACAGCAAAGAGACATCTCTGCATTCGTGGAGAGGTTGGGAAGAAAGGGAATTTAAGAACACCAAGAGAATTCTGAGTGGTACCATAACAGAAACAGAACCTCGTGATGCTAATAAAGGAGAGTAGTGGACGTTGTTTTGAGTTCACAATAATAGTGAACAGCCTATTGCAGCTCGACACATGGGGTTTTCTCATGCAGTGGTCTTTAAACCCGAGAGATGATAGCTGTTGATTTAGAAGTGATCATATTTAATTAGGAATGATTCTCCTCCAGTATTTGTACTGGTCTTTGGTCTTCTAAGGAAAGAGCAGAAGTCATGGAACTCTTTTGTAGAGGTAGAAAAGAGCTGTCAAAATCTAGAAACAAAAAGGAAGAAGGGATTGTTGTTACTTCTTTTATTGTTACTTCTTTTTTTTTTTCCCCCAGAAATATTTCTAGTGAAAGTTCACAGACAATACTTGGGCATATTTTTCTGTCAGAATAAGAGAGTTACCTTGTTTGTTGCTCCGGTACCATAGTATGTGCTTACGTAGCTGTGGTACTTTATGGCTGAGTGCTTTGTTTTGTGGCACGTTATTGTTAAATTGACAGGATTCTGGTTTCAGTCACGTAGGCTAAATAGTTACACCTAGAATTTTTTTTACTCTATAATTTATGATCCTTCAACTTCTTGTTTGCCTCCTTTTAGACTTGACTGGGAATTCTTAGTAGTTAAATCAAGAATTCTTGGTAGTGAATTAAACAAGAGTATTGCCATGTGTGGAGAGTCCTGTTTCACTGAAAGAACAGGTTTTCCCATCTTGTTGAACTGATACATCTTGTTAACATCTCATCCTTTCCCTTCCCCAGAAGAACTCAAGGAGAAACTAAACAAGTATGTCGACGAAGTGAACGCCCGTAAGCCTGGCTTCATCAAGGTTGTTCGGCACAGCAAACAAGAGGGGCTGATTCGCTCTCGAGTTAGTGGGTGGCGAGCAGCAACAGCACCAGTAGTCGCCCTCTTCGACGCCCACGTGGAGTTCAATGTGGGATGGTACGTGTCTCCTTGATTGCTCTGACCAAGGGACCTTTCCAAGCACTCTTTAGAAATTACTGAATGACATTCCTGTTGCCTACAGAGGGTGAGTCAGCATTCTAATCTTTTTAATGAAGGTTCAGCTGGTGTCCTAGCACAAGTATGAAAAGGTATTTGTGCTGTGGAACATAATCTAGAGCTGCTTCTATAAGGTGAGTTATCTGCTGGTCCAGTTACAATGTATTTAAACTATAGGAGAAAACTGCACGTTAAAAAACTTCTCCAGCAGCATAGCCCTTTGCCCACAGGGACAAATTTATCTTCTTTTAATTAAAAATATTATGTTTCTTTTATGTTCTATAGGGCAAACAAAAAAGTGTCATTTCCACACTGAGGTTGCTGCTCTGTGCAAAAGTAGCACATAATTAAACCCATGTATTTTAACTTGTTCAGTCTGGATTTAGTATCTCCATTGCTTCTTGAATAAAAGAATATGGTAAAAAGGCAGGAGCTTCTACCCCTAGGACAGATCTATTATTAACTCTGATCTTGATGTCCTTGATAATATTGCGAGCCTGAAGTTACGGTTATTTGGTAGCAAGGGTATGATATGCAGATACTCATTTCTTCCACTCGCCAGCTAACATCAAGGTTAATAACAGGGCAGCCTAGATAAAATACTGCCGTGTGTTATTCTGGGGCAAATCCTGCCCTTGTCAAAACTCCATCTCAAAGCCAAGGGAGCTCTGAGTGGGTAACAGCTGTAGACTTTCCCCCTCCTGAAATACACAGTATAAGCTGCTGCTTGTGCAGGAGGTTGGACTCCATGACCTTAAAAGGCCCCTTCCAACCCAAACTAGTACATGATTCTGGGCTTTCCATCGGTGCTGTGCTTCTACTGACATCACCCTTACATATGTTTTGTCTATTTTAGGGCTGAACCAGTGCTCACTAGGATAAAAGAAAACAGAAAGAGAGTCATTTCTCCATCGTTTGATAACATTAAATATGATAATTTTGAAATAGAGGAGTACCCCCTCTCAGCGCAGGGGTTTGACTGGGAGCTGTGGTGCCGGTACCTGAACCCCCCGAAGTCGTGGTGGAGACTGGAGAACACGACTGCTCCAATAAGGTAACATCCAGCTGTGAGCTGAACTAGTGTCACTGGCAGTGTTCATCTAGATACGACAGATGGGGAGCGCTCTCCGCGTTGTAAGAGGTTTTGCTGGCTGTAGTTAAATGTCCTTGAACTGTTCTCTTCAGCTTTTGTCCTTGACCACTACACGGTCATCAGGAAAGCTGTTGTTTTCTGTGCATCTTTTTAAATAGGTTTCCTGGGTAGTAGCATGAGGGAAAACACCAGAGTGGAAGTCAAGATGGGAGATGCGAATACACAGCAGGGCTGCTTTCTCCAGACGTCTTGCCTGCTCTTTTAGTGGTAGTGGGCCAGGAACAGAACTGAATTTACAAACAGAACCGATCTGACAGCTCTGTTCTTTCTAATACTGTCACAGAACTTTAGAGCCCTGTTATGTCAGAGGAGTTAATGCTGGTCCACTGGTAGTTTGTGAGCAAGGTATTGGATCCTTGCTTGGGTACAGCCTGGCTCTGTAGGCTCTGTCCTGTCTAGGGTATGGTTAGGCTAGAACAGAACAATACCCTTATCTCAGGGAGGGGGTAGGTGCTCTGAATCTCCTCAGCAGCTCTGCTGAGATTCCAGGCCTTTTTCTAGCTATGCATTCATACCACGGTCATCACTGGTACCTGTGCTTCATCTCTCTGCAGAAAGAACGGACCTTAAATAGCAGGGGCAGTGCAAGGGGGTCATCTCTCCAGTCAGTGTCCATGTAGCCAGTGGAAGGGGTATCTCTGATCCAGTAGTTCTGTTTTCAGGCAAATGCTTTTGGGGGCGAGTTGTCAGCTTAAACACCCTTGGCTGTGCTGCCCCACATGCTGCTTGCTGGAACAGGACCTAGAATTTGGGAAGTAGGAGATAAAAGTTCACGGGTTTGCCACAGACATATGTAAAAAAGGGTGGCAGTTTCCCCATCAACAGAAGAAATGATGATCAGTGTTAATGAGCTCTGTTAACATGAAAATGTTTTGAAATACTCTAAATCCTGGAGAGGCAAACCTTCTCTATTAGTTATGGTGACTTTTTAAGTGCAAGTAATTTGAACTCAGGTCTGCTTTTCCATTTGAGCCCAAAACTATGTTCTCTGAGAGAGCTGTGGAGCGAATGGCTTTATGAATATTGTGTGGTTGGGTTTGTTCCTTACCCCTTTCCCTGGCACCTTTTATTCAGTGCAATAGGCTCTGTGTGTGCTGGGTAATTCAGACAAACAAGAAGCTGTATGTATTGATTGATGGCTTCTCTCATGCCTCTGATATGCTTCTAGAATTGTAACAAAGGGAAGCAGATATTCTGAAAAATCCTTTTAAAATGGCACCAAAAGCAAGAGTACGTTGTCATAAAAGAAGCATAATTTTTGAACTGATGTTAACTGCTATTTTCTTTCTTAATAAATACATCAGAAACAGCCTTTCCTTGTTACAGAGTGAATACTATAGCACTTCAAGTCAGAACCATAAATGTATACATTTCTGTACATACAATTTGTGATTAAGACCTAGAAGCTTCTGAAAGGAGATGGCTGCACTTACAGCGGCTTGAATCTTCCCGGCAAATGCAGGATGAGTTCCACTGGACTGCTAATTAATATCCTGTGCTTACCAGAATGCCCAATACCAACAGAAAAATGAGAAAATACATTTTTATTTCTCGCCATTGCGGGCTGTAAGGTGGGAGAAACACCAAGAGGCTCCATTACTCTGTATTCTCCATGCATCTCATCAAGGTACAATTGTACTCTCTGTGCCTGAACTCTGACCTTCTGGAGACTGGCTGGGCAAAGGAAGAGTTGGTTAATTCAGGTCACGGCATAAGGAGAGCTGAGTGCTTCGGTGAGGGATCGGAATGCTTAAACTTGGCTCAGGACAGGGGGCTGATGTTACAGGGATGCTGGGAAGGGCAGCCATTTCTTGATTCTGTCTCACAAACCCTTACCTGGGTGTTCTGTTCAAGAAATACTCTCTCCTTTTACATAAGCTCCCAGATATGAGTTTTCTTAGCTGTAGATGAGCCTAGCTTCTGGCTAAACACAAACCTGCATCGTTTGCCACCCTTGCTAATTATCGCAGACAAGAAGTCCAAGGACTTGGCAGGGACAGAGACTGGAATGACTGGTGCCTGGGAAACAAACTTTGGGCTCCTAGATCCAGAAATCCTTCTGGTCAATATGTATGTCCAATACTTTTCAGCCTGTTTTCTTCAGTGGTGCTTATACCACCATCGAATCCAGAACGTTAGAAGACAGAGCTGAATAGATCCGTTTGAGACCTGGCTTGAGGCACAGTTTGAGCCAGCACTCGGGAACATAATTATTTCTGAATAATGGCATTCATATTCTGTCAGCTAACTTTGGTTGCTGCTGGTTTATTCTTCCAGAAGTCCTGCACTGATTGGATGCTTCATAGTAGATAGAGAATATTTCCAAGAGATTGGCTTATTGGATGAAGGCATGGAAGTATATGGAGGAGAGAATGTGGAGCTCGGAATCAGGGTAAGGAACATAACCTACCAGCACTCTAGTGGAATTACATTTAAAGTACAGCTTGCTTCTTATTGCAGGGGAAAAAAAACAGTCAAAAATGTATGGATGATGGCACAGGAAGGAGATCCACAGCTCTGCAGTAGTTCAGGAGGGAGGGGAAAAGAGCAAAAGTCCCTCTCTCTTTCTGAAGAAGTTCTCTGGGACAAGGATAGAAATACAGAGATGGGTGTTATTCTTCCGTTCGAGTAACAACGCTGGAGCTCTGCAGAGGTGATAGCCAGCAGTCCCTGTTACCTGTGGTCCCAGGCTCAGCAAGGAGGGTAGCTTCTCAGAGCTGGAATGGGAAAAGCCTTTCTAGATTACTCAGTTTATTTAAATTAGGAAAATCACTGTGGAGCAAACTGGAGTGCAGAGGCAGTTATGGTGCCTTTCCTCTGGAGGCAAATTAAGATATTCATAAAGTGCATAAATGCACATATTTTCTTCTCCCCTCATACACTCTTCATCTGGCTAGTGTGTGCAGTATTGTGCGTGATTTGTGTACTTCTTTCTGTAGCTCTTCACAGCTAAATACCATTCTGAAAATACAGTGCTGTTCTGTTGAGAATCTTTCAGGTTTTTGATACAAGATAAATTCTTAGATGAATAGGGGGTAATGAAAAATGGTGTGATGGGTGTTACAAAATTAAACTGCTATGAAATGTTCGTGGAAGCTGGTGCTTTGTGCTTTTTAGTTGCTAGGATAAAGGCATACGCAATAGCAAGGAAAAAAGAATTTATTTTTAAAATATAGAATTCTCTCCTGGGATTGAGAGAGATAACAAGAGATGCTCCCTTTTAGTTCTGGGTTCCTGAGATTCTTTTTCTCCTACCCGTCAAAGGCAGTGTGACTGCAGCAAGGCTGAAGCACAGGTCCCCTGCTCAGTTAGAGCAGAGCACAGTTTTAAGGACAGGGAGAGAGAAATGCAAGCCTGTTTCTTTCAGTAACACCCTTCCCCTCACTGTGAGGGCCAGAGAGCTGCAGCCTGTGCAGCTCAGTGTTGTGATCAGTTGAAAATTAGTGTCACTGCCATTTCCTTTTTCCACCAGACAAAACGGTCGTCTCCTTGGGAGCACAAGGAGTTTTATCTGGCTTTGCATTGTGATACAGATGCTGTCCAGTCTGCTCTATTTGCCTGGCAGGAGTTGATTGGGAAGAGCACTCTGATCAGAGCCACAACCCTCTGCGTAATGGACCCTCTGGAGTGGACTGGATCAGGGCCACGAGGCCCAGCGCCGCTCTGATTTCCTTATGGCTTTTGTCTGTCTCCAGGGAAGCGGTGCCTGACCTACATAGAACACTTTCATCTGTAGCAGACTGTGGTGTGCAAGGTAGCAGAATGTACGCTGATGCCTCATCTCACTTCACCCGGGCGCGGATCTGTGGTCCTGGCTCTATCAGAACAAATTAGTGAGCTGTGGCAAACAGCTTTTTCAGCAATTTATTACCAGCTCTTCTCTTTATTTTCAGCATATCCCAGATAATACCAGGGTGTATCAACGGACAGTGCAGATTAAAGCTTTTTGGAAGCAAAACATTATTTCTAGAGATGTTAAGTTTGAAAAGCAAGCGCCTTCCCTCTGCCACCTGCTCCTGGGGCCGTACACCGCGGACTGGAAGGATAGGGGTGGCTGCTTCAGCTGTGCTCTCATGGCACGGTGGGCAGCCCTGTCCTGCAGCTGCACCCTCAGCACTTGGCCCTAGAAGTGCTGCTCCCAGGGGCTGCCCATCATTCCCCTGAGGCAGGGCTACGTGGCAAATGGTAGCCAGTGTTGATTTCAGGCTGGATGACCCATCTCTGCTGTTCAACTACATTTTTATCTCTGCAGCACCAAAACAGGCATCTCTAGATTACCTGGGTTGCTTTCCCCTCTGAGGCACTAAACTGCAATTAATCACTTAACATCGTTCTTGTAGAACAATTACTGTCTTTATTATGGTCACCGTATCGGTGCAACAAATAATGTTTGCATTTGAAGATGGTGCTCTCCAGTCCATGGCTACAGGTTGCTCACCGTGCTTCATCTTTCCTTGCCATTTGCTCTTTTTAAGAGATGCCTGGCTTCACCTGGTGTTCTGCTGCGTGGTAGGAGTGATCATGTAGAGGTGGGGGAGCAGACACTGTGCTCCAACTGCCCTGCTGTCGAGGCTAGCCAAGAAGTAGCATGTTGTGTATCCCATTCTCCCATACAGTGGAGTTGACATCTAGTGAAATACTCCACATTTTTTCCATGGCTTCAATTTCTAAGCAAATTTCATACAGCCTGTCGCCTTTCTTTGCAGTATTTAGGCACAGGGAGTCAGTTCTTTCATTGGGAACTTCTACACATAAGCACTTAAGAGCAACCACCTCCGGGAACAGGGCGGGTTACTCTCCGCTGCAGGGATGGCAGCAAGAGCTCAGGATCATTTGAGCGACCGGTTTCTCTTAAGCATGTTAAGTAGAACACAGTCCTGTGTCCTTGTATTACTGATCTTCCAGAGGATGTAAAACCACTGCGAGCCAAACTCATGTGCAGAGCAGCTGCTGCATCAGGTGATGCCAGCACCGCTGCCTGTGCCCAGTCAGAGCCTTACTCTCCATTTGCTTTGGTAGCAGCTCCATCTGCAGTGACCTGAGATAAGATTTCAGCTCCCAGTGGAGATGCTTCTGAGAACCAAGTCTGCCTATTTAGGATTTCTTTTCATTATAAAAGAGAAACTATTACTTCTTCTAAATTCTTGGATTTAGAAGTCTTCTTTCTTGAAGTCTTCTAAAATCATGAAAAGCTTTGCTTTCAGATGAGCTGATGGGGTCTTCCCTGGGCAAGGGCAGGAACTAGGCCCTGATGAAATGGGGACGTACCCCCGTGTCCTCTCCCTGGAGGTATTTTTGTCACCTCACTATCGGCACAAATATCTAGTTATTTGTGTTACACGAGTGCAAGAAAGTCCCCAACTACTGGGAGCTGTATCCAAAGCATCCATCATCGATAAATCAAAACAAGCCACAGAAAACAGAAATCCCCTTTGATGGAGGATTCTTCTCTACTCAGCTTTATTAACCTGTAATTTGGTGTATTATTTTAACTTATAATATTTTTACCCTTGTCTGTGGCTTTGTAATAACATTTGTAAAATATTAAACATATATTATTAAATAAATATTAGTAGAGTTCTGTTGCCTTGAGCTAGAAGCTGACAGATGAGTTCAAAATACGAATGCATTTTGAATCTTAGAAGCAGCACTGTGTTTTTTCCTCAAGCAAATGTTTTCTTGCAAAGCTATTTATTCACTCCAGAAGAAAATAAAGGGAGACTGGTGGCTGCAAGACTCGACAGCATCCTTTCTGAGCAGCTCCTTCACTTTATCTGGGATTTCTGAAAGACCCATTTACTGTGCCCCAGAATCATATTCTTAGATTTGTGTTAGGATGAGTAACGCTTCTTGTTGCTTTATGTCTGATGGTTCCCAACTGAGTGGACTTAATTGTGCTTTGAAGGGACCATACTGCATTTGGAGGGCTAACTGGAATTGCCTTGCGTGTCCAAGAGACCAAACAGGAACTGTGCTGGCAATTGCCTTAGGCGGAAATACACCATAAGGTTGGCATTTCTCACCGTTATCTGGGCCCTGCTTCTGGGCTGTGCTTGTACAAGCAGGTCTTCTACCTAAGGAAGCACCTACAAGTCCTTTGCGATGAATTAAATGTGATCAATTAAATCCTCTATTAGACGGTTCAAGTCTAGTTTTCGGTCAGCTTCTTGAAGGCCCATTCCAGTTCATTCCTGCTGAGGTCAGCAGAAGATTTTCTATCAAGAACAAGCCTGTAGCAATCATTTTGTCTTTTAAAGCAGCCTGTGTGATTGAGAAAGTTTCCAAATATCTGTTGCAGTGAAGTTGCTTGCAGCACTTTGAGGGATGCCTGAACCAACATTCAGTGATTTGCCTCGAGTCACAGACTGAGTCATCGTCAGAGTCACGGGAATGGTAAACCCAGGCTTTGACTTAGAGCAGTTGTGTATGTCACAAAGACACTGTGCTTGCAGACGAACTCAAGTTCGCGGGGATGTAACGGCCCTGTTAAATGGGGAGGAGGAAATTCGCTTAGAAGGTAATAGCTCTTTAAGGGAAAAGGAAAGGATTTTGCTTCCACTGAACGAGGTATCAAGACTTCACATCAACTGACCCAGGAGGAAAATTGCATTTGCAGCTCAGGTTGAGCATGGCATGCTACTTTTATACAGTACATTGCCACAGTGAAATTAGTTGTATTTGCCATCAAACAACATAATAAATATATCTGCTTAATTCCTTGTGAGTCTGATGGGTTGTCTGTAGAGCTTACATGAAGCTGATGCTGGTTCTGTTGGTGGAGAACTAGAGCGATGCCGTTACGAACAGAGGTGCAGAAATGAGTTACCTGACCAGAAAATAGACCGAGCGTTCTGGGGGGTACTGCCCATACGATGGGGTCCCTCGTTTGCAGAGCAAGCAGATAGCAAGCCTCTCCCGGAGCTGTTTTGTTCTCAAATTCCAGGGGTGTCTTTCATTTCATTTCCTGTTTGTTTGGGGTGGGCTTTTTTGGGAGGGTGCGGGGGTTTTGGTGGGTGCTTTTGTCTCTGTCTGTCTTTTATTATTTATTTATTAATTTATTTGGCCTCTCCCCAGCTTCTGGGATCCCAGTTCTTCAGTGCTGGCTAGTTAAACCAGTCTCTGGCATATAGCACATAGAAGTCCGTGTCCAGCCACTTCCCGTCCAAAGTGTTTGTGTATCCTGATTGTTTCTCACCTGAGAAATCCCCTCCAGTTCAGAAGTAAACCTTTACATGGTAACTGGTTTTTAACGTGCAGAGTTAATTTTAATGTTAATCAGTTTGTGATTTACCATGCTTCCTCACAAACTGCCGGGGCAGGAAAATTGATAGGCTGCTGTGCCAAGAGTTAGAAACGACTGGGAGGGAACAAAGAAAGCGAGGGGATTTTTCCCAGAGCTGCTGCGTTGGGGAATTGTTTACCCAGAGAGTGAGCAGTGGGATGTGTCACGTGTGCACAGCGTCCCTTTTTGTCCTTGCTGCCGGCTTCCCTTTCATGGCCCTTTGCTGAGCAGTGGGATCTTCTCTGAATCCCATGCATGAGAATGGATCCAGCCATTCCCCATTCCTGCACCCGGAGCTGCCGTGGCGTGCTGCACTCTCCACGGCCTGGGTTTAGCTGGAGTTTAATAAGTGGGCCACAGCCCTGCCCACAGGGAATATTTGCTGTCCAGAAGAATTCTCCAGTGTAGGATCACAGGTGCTGTTCAACAGCGTTAGGTTGATAATGGGTGAAGTGGAAGGGCTGAGAAGCACAAGAGGCAGAATGTTCTCAGTTGCTACTTTTAGGTAGCGTTTAAATAATGCTTTTTAAGATAGTGATTTCTTTTTAACTTTACCTTAAAGCTCTAAAGAGATGTCCATTTTGGTTTTACCCATTTTGTGAATTAAGAGATCAGTTTTAGACTGACTCTGCAAACAAAGATAAATTGTCCAGATTGACCAAACGTTGCTGCTTAGAAGATGTAGCGAATGGTTTGTATAGCTCACAATTTCACCAGGGTAAGAAGGATTCCTTGGCAGTGCAAGTACAGCGTGAGTACTTGCCCAGCAGCCTGTGTAAGGCTGTAGTTGTGGCTTCTCAGCGCGGCCAGAACGATTGCTAAAGTTAATCTTGTTTTGGAAAGCACTTCACTGTGTTAACAGCCTGAATCCCAAGATGACACAGACTAAATTCTCTATTTACAGGATTATAAATCCAACAGGAAAAAAAACCCCAGCCTCTACTGAGAATAAAATCAGGAACTGTCATGCCTCCAAACTGGTGTCAGTCATGACATCAATAGAAGCTGTCTTTCTGTGGCTTGTTCTGGTTTTCTGTTAAACCTCCCGTGGCATAATTGTTTTCCCCCCCCGTGTTGCCCATGAATGCCTCAGCAGGTGAGCTGCAGCTGCAGCATGTGTAGTTCTGTGTACAGACAACGGTACTAGTGAATCATTGGTGTGGTTTTGCTCTTTCTGGGGAAAGAACATTTTATTAGCTGGTCCCCCGTGAAAGCAAATACTGACGCAGCGCCAGCTAACAGTGGCATCACTATGCCCTCCAAGGAAGGAGGGCCAGGCACCGGGACATGTCGCACAGATGTGCCTGTGTGACTGCACATTTCCAACCAGGCAGTAACACACACAACCTGATGTTTTATGAGAGGAATTGTTGTTTATAGTGGTATGGAAAGAAGTAAAGCAGTTTAAATCAATATGCACTTACAAATCAGTGGACTCAGGTGAGATGCAAATTAATTAGTGCCTTATTATAATATAGCCTCTTGTTTAATATCTCTCTGCACTTTTAAGTCACGGCGTGGTGGCAATGTCATTGTAGGTTCTGGTATTGCAATCCTTCCTGGCCTAGTCTGGGAAGATTCTGTATTTATTTTAATGGATACTGAGGTGAGATCTCTCAAGAATTTAAATTCATGGAAGAGTTTTTAGTACTGCAGGACTGATTTAGTAATCCAGCAAAGGTTAGAGGAAGACCAGTGTGGCAAAGCCAAGGGACTCTCGTGGTGTTACAACTGAGATAGCTGGGATGGATTCACCAGGAGGGATCCATCACTTTTGGGTCAAAGCTGCAAAGGCCAGACACCTTTATGTATGTCCCAGCACTTGTGTTGTAAGTCAGGCAAGGGGAGCAGACCAGCTTGGCTTCTCTGGAAGCAGAGAGCTCCTCACGGAGCTCAAGAGGAAAAAGAAATTGTGTGATCTCTGGAAGCAAGGTCAGGCTTCACAGGAAGGTTACAGAGCTCTGGTTTGTGTATGCAGGGAGAAGGCATGAACGGCCAAGGTCTAAAGAGAACCTTGGACCAGTACTTGTTGAAGGTGATCATCTGACTAATGGGGGTAAGGAATAAGCAGAGGCATTCAGTGGGCTTTTTATTGCTGGCCAGCAGCAGCCCAGTCCAAGTCAGCAGAGTGTGCCTGGCAACCCCGAGGGCAGACCCCAGCCTGGGGTGCATCAAATACAGCACAACCAGCCAGGCAAGAGGGGATTATCCTGCTGCATTCAGCAGTGGTACAGCCTCACCTGGTAGCACGATGTGCAGTTCTGGGCCCCACAATTTAAGAATGATGTGAAGGTCCTCAAATGCATCCAGAGGAGGGCAACAGAACTGGTTGAAGGCCTGGAAGGAATGTCCTCTGAGGAGTGACTAAGGACCCAGAAAGGTCCACACTGGACATTAGGAGGCATTTCTTTACTGAGAGGATGCTCACACACTGGAACAGGCTTCTTAGAGCCGTGCTGGACCCCCAGAGCCTGTCAGCATTTGAGAGGCACTTGGACAATGCCCTTAGGGACACGCTTGAACTTTGGGTCAGGCAGTCAGACCAGATGGTGGTTGTAGGTGCCTTCCAGCTGAAGATATTCTATCCTGAGCTTGGTATTCTGGTACTGGTGAAGTCTCCAGGACTGGTGCAAGATCAACAAGGCTGCTCAAGCTCAGCACAGCTGTGGTAAGGCAGGGAATGGTAAAACCAGAAAAGATGGGCAGTGCAGTAAGTTGCTCCATGAACACTGTAAACTGGCAGTGATCTGCTTATCGGTTGCCATGTTTTTTTCCCTTTTAAGCTGAAAAGTGATTTCTTTTACTTCCTATTCACGACTTAAACTTGGCAGTGATTTACATGTCAGTCATTTGCTGTGCCTAGCAATGAGACAGACACATCTGAAAGGGAACTGAATGAAGCCACAGGCCTTCGGGGACCCTCGAAGCATCTTATCTCCCGGTAACACAAGGCGCGGAGTAGTTCCTGCCATTGTAAACCTGCAGCACAACACGCGTAGTTTAACAATGCAGTGTAAAAGTTTCACAGCTCGTGAAGATACGTGCAAAATTAATTCCTGTAGAACAAAACAATGTAAAATGTACATAATAAAGCAATTAGCTAGAAGTGGAAGAGAACTACTGGCAATTTACAATGGAAAGAATCTTTACGCGTTACTTTTTCAAATAGTGTTCTATAAAGGCAAAATTAACATAAAATGAGGTCTATGAGGCAATTAATGGTGATTTCAAGAGTAAGATTTAAGGGATAATTGACATTTGAAAAATCGAGGGCAGCTCAAGTTCTGGTAAAGCCTTTTATTTCCTTTAAAGAAAAGTAGATCATGGAGGGGATGGTTTTGTAGCTTGCTTACAGTCTCACATTAAGATTACCAGCTTGATTAGGGAAAAAGCTGTTCTCACACACAAATAGGTTACCTGAAAGCATGACAGGCTTGTATCATGATGAGAAGTAGAACAGTCTTCAGAAACCTCACAGGGCTTCAGTAAAACCAGATGGACTAACTTGAAAAGCCTCTCCCCAGTCTCCGATTTCTGTACACATCCTGGTCTGAGCTGGGACTAGAGGCAGTCACCTCCTGGAATCATTGCATCCCCATTTCCCCCTCTGCAGACTGGAATGCACCAGTGTCGTGATTCTCCTACCAGCCCCATTCAGCGTCAAGAGGCGTGAAGAAACTTGAATCACAGCTTCAGTAAGCTGTGTATTTTCTTTCTCATCCTGCTCACCTCTATTCTCATTTTTCTAATCCTGAGTTTGTATGACCCAGGCCAGGAGTCCGTGTTTGATTCTCCTGTTTGGGCAGACTTCTTCCCTGAGAGGAAGCTACTGGGGATCCGTGGAATAAGCAAAGCTGTGCACGGCTTCTTGCTGAATGTAGGGAAAGTTAGCCAAATCCATCAGTACCTAATGTCACTGCTGCAATTGCTTAGTGAAGATTATCCGGCTCCAGTGGAGATACGACCTAAATAAAGATCAGCGTGCTTCATGCAGTGAGCATGGTTCTGGGCTTACAGAGTCAGGTCCTCAAATGTACATGACCTTCCTAAAGCTTTGAGGGTGTGATCCAGAACCCACTGATCGCTCTTGGGAACGTAGCACTGATTTCAGTGATCTTTTCATCTGACCATTCTTCTTGTTCTTTCTGGAGTCACCTGTCAAGACCCCATAATGAAAAGGCAGATCCAAAATGATCACAGACTTAGCTCATGCTGCTAAATAAAACCAGTTAATTCACACTGGCTTGTAAAGTATCCAGCTCATTATTGTTATCAGGAAGCGACTAATGGTAATGACAAAGGTTAACAACTTTCACAAATATTTTTTGCATTCAGTTGTTCCTCAAAATATATTTTAAAGATATTGGTGACTATTTGTTTGTATCCACAATAGTAATTAATTCACAGATTATTTTTTTATCTTCAGGGCATCTTTAATGAGTTCTTCTAATTTTGTCATTTGCAGACTTCACAGAAGCTAGAAATTGCTTCAGCTTTTTGAGAAATCACTTAATAATGAGAAGTTTTATTTGCAGTCCCAATGAAATGACAGTTTCAAACAAGGTCACGTCAGTTCCTGGAGAAACTGCGTGGTCTGTGGAAACTTAATGAATTCAGTACGTGCTAAATAAACTGCTCAGCATCACGTAGGCTTCCTTTTTTTTGATTAGATTAAGCTTTCACAACATGAAAAGAACACTCGGTGATTAAAGAGATTAAAAGAAACACTTTTAATGAAGAAGTGTTATATCACTTTATAATAAACTATAAATTAAATATTCAAGAGAGGCATCAGCTTCAGAGCTGTAATTGTTTTGATTAAATATGCAAATTCAAATACGTTTAAATGCAATTGGAAAGGATTTACTAAAAGATGTGGATTTAAAAATAAAACTAACTAGAGACTCCTTGTCTAGCGAAACGGATTTTCCAGATGCGAATGGAATTTGCAGATGTGAATGGAATTGGCTGTAAAGCGCAGCGAGAACCAGACGGATGGAGACATTTCTAAGGATGTGGGAGCCTGTGCCGCACGCGGAGGCCGTGCAGATGCTGCCACTGCTGCCCTCGCTCTGCTGGGAGCTCGCGAGGGACGGCAGCGCGCACGGTGCCGTTAGGACTTGCTCCTTTGCACGACTCTTAAGGAAGCCCTGTGTTGTGTTGCTGCCTCGCTTGGGCCACCCACTGAAGTGCCCAGGACTTTGGGCCTTTATTCCTTTAACAGAGTGGAAGGTGAAGCTGTTCTGTGGTGCCACCACCTCTGATCTCTCAGCAGCTGTATATGTCCTCTGCTTTCCTGGCTCTCCCAATGCAAAGAACATCTTCCCTACTTGCTCTGTGGGGCTTCTTTAACCTTGGTGAGCTAAATTCACACAGATGTAGGGCCACAGTCCTAGCTTATGTGTAAATGTACCTTGAGTAAATCAACAGTTAGACGTGCTTGGAGCTTGAACAAATTAGCCATGCAACTGAAGATTGAAAAGTGAGTTTCCCCCTAGTCAGATGGGGTTTTGTTGGGGTTTTTTCCAGAATAGATTCTCTGTATTCGTTTAATGCTCCTGTAACTCCCACTTGCTTTGGTGAGTTAGCCTTTCAGCTTTGTTAGCCTTGGCACAGCTACCGTCCTCTTACACCTGGAGTATTTTAATGGAATTTTACCACCTTCTGCTAGTGATGAAGGAACCCTTTCAAGATGAAGAAGCCCTCTAAGCCCTTCTTGGGGTTATACCAAATATATAAACCTCCTCAGGATATTCAAGAATAAAGAACCCTTTCTAAGGTCCTCTTGGAAGACAGCACTGAAAACATGCTGAAGTGGATCCCGAGAGCTCTTCAGGAGGAAAACACCAGTGGATGTGGGTTTTTTTCAGATGACCAGTTTTGCAAAGCGAAGCACCAGGGCCAGAACCTCAAGAAAGTCCTCCAAAGAAAAGCAAATTTCCTGCACCGCTGGGGCCTGCAGCAGCCGTGCCAAGTACTCCCAGATAAACACACTCCCTCACACTTGGAAACTTTGTCAGGTCTTTGCCTTACAGCAAAGCACGAGACCCACTGGTACAGTTTTGCAGGTGGTGCTTTTGCAGAATGAAACGTGAATTGCCATTTACTGTATCCCAGTGATGGAAGCTGATGTTACTGCAGGGATCTGCTGGGAAACTAATTGCTCTCAATTTACACCCCTTGCTCCCAGAGGTAAAACTTACTCATGGGCAACAGGAAAAGATGCTTGTGGGGTTTTTTTTAACCATATTTTAAGAAATTAATCAAATTTCTTCCTTGCAATTTGTCTGAGCAAGTTTGTCATTGAGCATTGCTGATTAGACTGGCAGTATGCTCAGAGATTTAACCCATTGCTTCAGACCATTCCACGTGGTTAAAAAGTCTCTAAAGCTCTTTATCTTTAGACTTCCTGCAAAAGTCATGGGTGATAATTTGGAAAATCTTCACCGATTTTGGAACCTTTGTGGTTTTTTATAGCCATCATATGAACCAACTAGGAAGGTGCTGTTCAGTATGGATGAAGGCTGAATAAAGATTACAAATGACAGCAAAAAATAGCTGTGAAGCTCACAGGGGAAATGTGTGAAGTTGTGAGGAACTGACCCCAATCGCTCTCTTGTCTGCAGTAATTTTACTAGGGGAGAAAGAGACAGCTCTACAAGGCTTCACAGCTTTCCGTTGAGTCTCAACAAAATACATTTCTCAGTATTAAAATATTAATTAAAACTCTAAAACTTGTCTTTGACCAAAAGGTGTTGGCCAAGAGTAATTAACTGAGTCTCTCCTATGCACTTCTGATGTGAGATTTATACATTTTCAAGATGTTTTGAAAAAAACCACACGGCCACCCACAGTGGCTCCACCAGAATGGTTCAAGTACCATAGATTTGGAGATGGGGGAGCTAGGAGTGGTCAGATTCAAATGGACAGTTGGTCTAAGAAGGAAAGAGAAAGCACGAGTGGGTGTTCCCGACCTTGCTACAAGAAATTCCTTTATTCCAAATATAATCAGGGAAGAATGAAAAATAGCCTGTGTGTTTCTGTAGCAGCCAGTTAATTGTGTTAGACTGTTCAGTACTCATACAGCCTGTTCATGGAGTGTATGGTATTGAGTATAGGACTAGGAAAGCCCTTCAGTCCTTGGCTGGAGATTCTGCACGTTTTGGGGAGTTGGGAATCCAGAATCCCTCGAGATTCTGGGAGGGTTCTGTGCCGTTTGAAAAGCCCACTTTAATGCCTGCCTACATTTTCCTGGCCTTTCCCTAAGGAGAATGAAATGGTTCACAGAAAAGAACGTTCTCACCATAGTGCCATCCCACTGTCAAAGAATGCTTGTGGGAGAGAAAGGGTCTGTGGCTTGTCCCGGATAAACCCACTAGCACGTATCCCTAGCCCAGTTCTGGTGCGGGCTAGTCACGTTTTCAGGGATTGCAGGAGATTTTTGCTTAGAAACAATAGGCTATGTTTGTGAAACTGTTTAATACAGCCCAGCCTGCCTGGTCTGACAGGATCCATGTTGACAATTCCCTCTTAGCATTAAGATTTAAGTGAATCCATGGTTCTTGCAGAGTAATTAATTAGTATTTGGACATGGAACAAAGACTGACAGTGTCTGAGAGAAAGGAGTGGCCACCAGATTTGATTAATTAGTGTTTATTCAGGTAGCGGGTAATTGTTATTTACAAACTATATTAAAGACTGTCATCTCAGGATGTTTCTTGAACACGCATATGACTTCATTATAAAGTCAAATTAGATTTTACTGATTACTGAATCAGTACTAAAATTACAGATGACTGCTCTTCAGATCCTAGAAATTTACTTGGAAATTCAGTTTATTACAGACCACGATTTTTTGGTTCAGCTTATTGCCAAGATGGTATTCAGACCTAACTCTAAAAGTCCCACAGAAGATTTGGTGTTCACATGTTGGCCTTGGATTGAGGCCATCCCCTTAGTGTTATGACCATCTTTACATCTTCCTTGTCTTCTAGGATAGTAATTTACACAGTGTACAGTGAGTAACCCTGAAGCAGTTTAGAGCTGGATGTCAGTGCTGTTCTGAGAAGTGCTTTGGCCTGGAAGCAGGCACGCAGGCATTGTGTGAGCAAAGCCTGACGATAGTTCTCATTTAAGCTTTATTAAGAAATGTAGCTGAACCATTTAGAATTAAATGTTTGACAAACTTCTTTTTGTTAGATCATTAAACTGGATTGTCTGTTTATATTTAGAAAGATAACACACAAATGTTGTTTCCAGATTATTTACTCTTGTGCCAGATCAATTGCCCATTTAAAGATTTATTATCATCTCAGCTTTGCCCCGATGTTGATAATGGTTTATGTTTATTTACTCCTACGGTTTTCCAAGTTCTGTACACGTGCTGAAGACTTGTTCAGCTCCCTTCTCGACTGTAGAGAGCTTTGTGGGATGGCTCATCTTCCAGAGAGCTCTGAAAACCAAGGCTCTATCTCTTCTCCCAGCATATGCCGAATGCAATTAGGCACCAGTTCAGAAAAGGGTTTGTAAACATTCTGAATCCATGCCACATTTTCTGGTCTCGGGAGCTGCCAAATGCCTAAATGCTGTATTCAAGCCAGATGTCTAAATATATAAAATGACTGCCTGAGCAAAGTGCCTCCTTAGTAGAGCATATGCATATAGGATGGACAGACCTGAGGGCTCTGAGATCAGCTCCAGAACATGATGTTCTGCCAACCCACATTCCTGGCCACAAGGAGAGACACCACAATATACTCTGCTGGATGAGCTGGATGAGGAAGGAGCACCCTGGCTCTTACGTTGCTGGTCTCTGGGTTTGGCATACCAAGCCCCCATACCTCTGCTAGCAGCATCGTAGGGGGAACTCTGTCCCTCCCCAGCGAGTCCACCTGCCTCTGGGACACTGAGGATTGTTCAGCAGCAGCAAGCAGTTTTCAGTCCATCTGCATTTTCACCTGAGCAGCGTCCACTCAACCATTATGAGTGGCTGCCTTCATCTTGTTAGCAAGCTGACATACTACAAGATGCAGAGAAAAAGAGCTTCTCTGGAAGAAACAACTGGAAGCACTTCACTGACTGTTAAGGCTGCAGTAACGGTTTTCTCTTCTGTTGAAAGCGGAGAGACAATCAGAAACAAATGCAATAGATGTGATTAACATGATGGGCGTTAGCTCGGCTGCGGCAGCAGGCGAAGTTGAACAACACCGGAGCAGGTACAATGACCTGCGTGACAAATGTATTGCAAGCTATGAAAGTAGCATGTGTTGAAATGGTTCACAGAACATTTTCAATAGGCAGTCTTTGTCACTCCTCTAAAGAAATAAACCTCATCCTTTCTGAGCTGTGTTTAAAGCAGAGCATAAAATGCATTTATATTCCTACTCTTCCTAGAACTTGAACTTCAGTGATCTTATAAAGTTGGTTGACGTAGTTTCTCTTTGACATAAAGCTGTCTTGCTGGAGGTTCTGAATAGTGCCTGTATGCACTGAGGTGGACTTTGCACAAGCCTAGAGAAGTGCCTGCAAGGCATTAAAACTTGAACCCAGCCACTGCTGGGTTTGGATGCCATATAAATAGTTTTATTAATATTGAGAATAGCTGAATTGATCTGGGAAGGTTGTGATGAGAGGCTACTGGTGATGTAATAATTCTGTAGTAAGGTTTAGTAGTAGTAATAATTCATGGTAAGGCAAGGTAGTAAGTCCTCTCAACGACTGTCTAAAAAACCTCTCTGTATAGTAAAATAAGTCTTGAGTACTTAACTCTCTTTGTACAATGACAAGCATGGAAATAAAATCATTTACTGAAGGACAGCAGTGGTGTGGGGCAGCTTTCAACAGCAGATTGCCTTTTTTCCTCCTAGGTATGGCAGTGTGGAGGAAGTGTTGAGGTTCTACCTTGCTCCAGGATTGCCCACATTGAAAGAGCACATAAGCCCTACACAGAAGATCTGACTGCTCATGTCCGGAGAAACGCCCTCAGAGTGGCTGAAGTCTGGATGGATGAGTTTAAGAGCCATGTCTATATGGCATGGAACATACCACAGGAGGTGAGTCACAAAGACCAGTGCTGGAAAGATTTGGCTTTTGGGTTGAATTTTTACTCTTCTGCTGGGATTCTGTTAGTTGTGTATACCCGTGTATGTATTTACGTCTTCCAGGAGTCTAAGATATGCCTGCACATACACACACACATATAGAAATAGATAGGCAGTTGTGTCTTATTCTAGAAAACTCTGTCTTCAGGTTCCTTAAAAATCAATTTCTTGTCAAGTTAATCATCCTCACTGATGACTCTTGGTGAAAATGCTCATCTAGTAGGTGGAGAAATGTGGAAAAAGGAAGCATCAAATCTGCATTACACATCTTATTTTTAATTTAAGTCTCTTACCATCAGAGAAAGCTGCAATTCCCCAGATTTGTGAGGGGAGTTCTGCCAGGGGGCAAGGGGTGTTGAAGTCTATCGATTTAAGTCTGGGTGTAGCACTTGAGTAATCAAGCACATCAGAGTCAGGGTGGCTGGTGGATGTCACGGCGTATTGCGGACTCCAGTGAAGCTCCCTTCTGGCCTGCCCGTCCAGATTTCTCTTCCGTAGGTGAGCAGTGGTTGGTCCACTGTATTGAGAAGATGGTCGAATGGCTAACCTGAGAGTTCAGCTGAACACCTGAGTTTAGTTGCTCTTCACTCCAATAGTCAATGGCATTTAACCTTTGAGCTGTTAAGAGCTATAGGGCTCTGAGAAGGGTGACAGGCCCTGTTCTGGAAAACATTCAGGATCCTTGTAGAGTAGGTTAGTTCCACCCAGAGGTTGGAAACCACAGCTGTAGTTGGATTAGAGGTTTGGCTTACAGGGAGCAAAAATAAATATTCTAGGCATAATAAATTAACCTGGGCAATTTATTTTTTCTTTAATAAAAATCTGTAAAATCTGCCTGATTTTGCAGCTGCTCAGTTGCAGCTGCTGGGTTTGCTGGCATTTCTGGTTCGAGAAATAAAATCCTGTATTCTCCTTTAGTTTCATAAGGCAAAAAAGGTTAGAAACCAACAATCAGCTAGGTATACAAATGCTGGTGTTGATTCAGCTGCTTTCACTGTTTTCCTCCACCGCTAATGGTTAAAACTGGGTAAGTTTGGCAAAAGGGAGAAGACGTTGTCCTATTTTTCAGGTTGCAGAATTAGCCACGTAATATACCACAAAAGCACCGGGAAATAAATCCTCAATGGCCTGGTACAGGAAAGGACCTTTCTGGTTAGCCCCCTGTTCACAGGATCCATGCTACCCTTTAAGTGTCCCTGCTTTGAGTAGTCTTACAGCAGTGCACCCAAGAATAAAGGCATTTCTGGAAAAGAGGGTAACTTATTTTACATTAAAACAATTTCAAATGAATTTGATTTGTGATTAACCTAGTAGATTTACATTTCAGTTTCCATTTCTTAGTGTTATTTTCCTGATCTTCACTGACCAAGTTTCAGCTTTTTGGCTTGCAAACACAGTGTTAACACAGAACTTAGAAATGCCTTTTGCTAACCAGAACACCCAGCATTATACGTGTATTTGCCTACTGTCCATCCAGATGTGCTTCATCTTGTGCAAAGTTGAGATTCAAATGCAATGTGGAAATCAAATTCATAAAGAGATGGTGGATGAGAAAGGCTGGGGATGGATTAAGTTAAATTTAGGTATCAGACTGGATGGCAGTATTTGTTTTATCTTTACTTTCCTTCTGCAATCCAGAAGGAAACTGTTAGTGATCTACTGGGCTGCTTGGATCCCCACAAGTCTATGGGACCGGATGAACTCCATCCAAGGGTGATGAGAGAGCTGGCGGAAGAGCTCGCCAAGCCTCTCTCTATCATCTACCAGAAGTCCTGGCTCACCGGGGACATCCCAAATGACTGGAAGTTGGCGAATGTCACGCCAATCCACAAGAAGGGCCGGAAGGAAGACCCGGGAAACTACAGGCCTGTCAGCCTGACCTCGGTGCCTGGCAGGGTTATGGAACAGATCATCCTGGGAGCAATCACACAGCACCTGCAGGATGGACAAGGGATCAGACCCAGCCAGCACGGGTTTAGGAAGGGCAAGTCCTGTCTGACCAACCTGATCTCCTTTTATGATCAGGTGACCCGCCTGGTGGATGAGGGGAAGGCTGTGGATGTGGTCTATCTGGACTTCAGCAAGGCTTTCGACACCGTCTCCCACAGCATCCTCCTGAGAAAGCTGGCTGCCCACAGCTTGGACAAGCGTACTCTGCACTNTAAAGTTGAAATACCAAAGAGGAACAATTTTCAGATCAAACTTAGCTTCAACTTAGGCAAAAAGATGTGGAGGCATCATTGTGAGAGATGTGCAGAGAGGACAGATGGGTAGCATGGCCAAATACCATTCCACGAGTGGGTGACTACAGGAGTAATCCTCTGTCTGGAAGCTGAAGAAACAGTGCCCTGGTGATGGACTCTGTAGGTAACAGAAATGTGCTCAGTTACAACAGCTGGGACTTGCCATCAAATACGTTATTCCAAAGTGTTAACTGCAGGACCTGGTTTTTCCATGCAAGAATTCCCAGATCTCTGAGAAACCCTGTAGTCAGATGTTTACAAAGTTAAGTCTTTGAAAACTACTACTACTATAAAGGAGTCAGACTCACTCATCAGTCTGCTGTGACTGCCCTTTTGGGATCTCAGGGGGTGGCTTTGAACCACTGAGGGCTTTAAATGGGGATCTCGGGTACCATGGTGATTTCTGCATCATAGCTACCTAGATTCAGAAGAGGACTTAAAACCCCAAGGAAACATTTTTAAAGTCCCAAAAGCGAGGGCTGTGTTATCCATGTGTCCTCCCCTATGGTTTTTGGTTTTTATATTTTTCTCCTCACATCACATTCCCAGCTTTGGGGACCACACTGGTGATAAAGCTAGTGTGCTACATGTGAGCTGTGTTCCTCCTCCACCTGCACGGGAGGATGTGATCTCTGACACCCCAGATGCTCTTTCTTACCCTATACAATGAACTGTGAGGAAACAAGCATTGGTGCCTGCAGGGTTGCATAAGAAAGGAGTTGGGATGCACTGGTCTGGTTTAGTACCCGATCCCAGAAAGCCCCGTTAGTGCTGGAGGTTGAATGTCTGTGTGCTGGCTCCTCCTTTGCCTTCATGCAAGCAGCAGATAGAGTGGCACATACAAATGCAGCCAGAGCGCTGCCCGCGCGGGATCTGTCCATGGGGTCGCTTGTCCTACAGCACCCTACAACGTGTTCCTCTATCTAGTTACTTGCTAGAAAAGTCAGGAAAAATGACAGCTTGAGGAGTTGTGCCGCATAAAGTTCTATGAATTACATAGGGCATGAGAGGAGTCATCATTTTTAAGGCCTGACTTCAGTTACGCCTGTTGATGCCAGACCTCCGTTTCCTACCTTTCACGTCACTAATGTGGAAGTCAATTTTAACCTGATTTAGAAAATACTTCCATAATTAAAATACCCTTGTTCCAGATCAACATCATTTCAGTGCTTTGGGATGTAAGAAGCAGTCATTGCTTCAGCAGCTCACAAACCTAGGTACTTATGATGATGACTTTTTCATGAGTAACTAAGAAAATTCAGTGCTTCCAGTGTTCTTTTGAAATCAGATCTGGTGGCTGACAAAATCTTTGGGGCATTTATGGCCCAGTAAAGGCTGTTGGATTTCCCTAGGAAAATTTATTTATCCTGTGTTTGGTACTGAGGCTGAAGTGGTAGAGCAGAGTGCGGAGCAACATGTCTCATTTTACTGCTTGTCAAGAGCAGCCGTGGATTTGCACTTAAGATCCCTCTCTAAAAATTTCTGTTGCATGATTTTAATGTGATAAATGATTGAATTTTATATACAGGGTCTTTATGAAACTCACACTTTACGATCTGCTCTTAGGATAAGTAGAAATTAGGTTAGCCAGAAATGTAAAGACGAATAAAAATTAGAGAGAGAATATTCTGCAATTGCTTGTAACAAAAATAGCAACTTGTCTTTCTGCGTTAGAAATTTAGTAAGTGATGGTTCAGGAAGATGAGCACAGCTTCTGCTCCTTGCAGTGAAGCAGTAAGCCCGGACTTCTGAAGTGGCCATCCAGTGTCACATGCTACCGATGGGCCACAGTGGGACAGCACAGTCAGGCTGTTTCTAGGGCAGCTTGCTACTTCCTGCCAGTTCCTTTGGGATTCGGGAAGTGCTGGGAAGTGAGAGGCCAGCGGCGATACTCACCGGGAGCTGATCTAACCCCCCCTGAAGTCAACAGGAGTGGCTCCGCTGACCACAGCAGACTCTGAAAGAGCCCACCCCATGGTGAGCTGAGTCGTATTGAGCTGGGGCGCTCCTGGAGCACGTGGGTGACAGACTCGCTTTGCGACAAAAGCTGACCACCACCATAGGTCGTAATCTCTGCAGTGAGGGAGATGACTGACACAGAAGTGTATCACTGATGGCTTTTCTGTTTTTTCTCTCCTTTGTTTTATGTGTAGGACTCCGGAATTGATATTGGTGATATTTCTGAGCGGAAGGCCTTGAGGAAGAAGCTCCAGTGCAAGACCTTTAGGTGGTATCTCGTCAGCGTATATCCAGAAATGAGAATGTATTCAGATACCATCGCCTATGGGGTGGTAAGGATCTTGTCTATGCCTGCCATTCTAAACGGGTAGAGGAGAAAGGTGTAACAGCAGAACTAACTCATGATGACAATGCCCTGTGCTAAGCAGAAGGATCAGATAAACCTGAAGTCACTAGCTGAAACATGTGTTAGACTGTTAGATGACAGTAAGCTGCTCTGCTCCGGTTTACACTGAGGTACTGACTCTCTAATCTTCCTCCCTCATTTTGGGCTGTTGGTTTCCTGGCTTACATTCCACTCAGAGATACTCAAGACATGATTTTTTAAAGCCCCTGGAGCTGTCAGCTGGAAGGTTTTTGGCAGCAGGTGAATTAACAAAATAGGTTTCAGTACTTCAACCTCAGACTTCTTGTAACCAGACCTTAATTTAGAACCTCAAATGCCTGTATTTTGAGATCATCATCATTATTTGTGTGATAGCAGTGCCCTTGTCTATGCTGAAATCACCCTAGGAAAATGGCCATCTAAACAGAGAAGGCAGCTGTGCATGGCCAGGAAGACGAGCAGAGTAAGTTAATACGGTCCCCTCATAAGCTAGGAGAGCAATCCAGTGTCGTATTCACAAGGATTCTTTCTTGTGAATTGAATTTGCCTTTCTCCATGCAAGGATGTAGGCGACCGTGCTGTCACCACCCATATTTATTACCCATATTTATTTCCCGAGTCGTAAATTTCCTCCTGTACTCTTGAGAGGTAAGAAAACAGTTTTATCATTCGTGTCTGGCAGATGCCGTGGCATACAGCCCGGGGTGGGGCTGGGGGCAGAGCAAATGTCTGGGAACCAAAGCTCTTTCCGAATTCTTCAGTACTCGCAGAGTTAGGAGAAGGCGATGTGTGCGGGCCAGAAGCTGATGGATCTGGTGTAAGGACTGGCTCCCCGAGCTCAGCTGGACCCTTGAGATGGTTGTGCAAATTCAGAATTGCAGTAGTCTGGTTTCTCTCTGTGGTCTGGAAGGTTCCAGGTTTGAAAGGGAGCACGTGGCAGTACTGACAAACCAGCTCTGGTTCTTGGCGTGGGGATTGGCGATCCGGTATATTTTGGGTTGTAATTAAGATTAAACCTTGATAGTCTAAAACTTCATTACCCAAGTTAATCGTTGGTTGCCACAAAGCCATCAGAGTTTGGAAAGAAGGGATGGTCCCTAAGAACCTGGGCCTCGGATTTTGGAGCAGCATTATTTGTTAACTGGCAGGTGGCTTTTTTTGTTTTCTCTTTTCTATCGGGATCATTTCTATACAGATCTCTTCACTGTAGAGCTGTGATTAGAAGAGTTTGAGAAATTACATCTGAAGAGCCCGTTGATTTTTCCATTTTCAAGGTTCATGAAAAGTGGACTGGTGTTAAAAGGAATATACTGGTTTGTCTCTTTTTCTGTCGCACCTGATCCCCGGCCAGCTGCTGTTAGGGTTAAGGTCACATTTCTTTTTAGAGCTCGGGACTCTGAAGTCTCTGTACGTGGTGTTCTGCTGGGTCAGCCCCCTCAGCGAAGTCACGTACTGCTGTTGCTCAAGGCAGGTTTTTTGCTCCCTCTGTGAGGAGGATTGTTGGGGAAAAGGTCAGAGTATTAGGGCTGGCACAAGGACTAGAATCTGAGTTTGTGGAAGAGGGTTTGTAATGCTGAAGGTAGTGGTCGATGAAGGCTGATTTTTATTGCTGGTTTGGTGCCTAACATCTGATTATGATTAGAGTCATGGTTGTGTTCACCTTCATGGCTAAGAAATGCAAAGCTTTGAGAGAGGACATGTAATTCCTGCAGCTGGAGCTAAGAGTAAGGCCCACAGCAATACCTAACGCATACTTTATGGTGCCGTTTGGCCTGCCTGTTACTGAATTTAAAGTCAGGTTTGGAGTTGGGAATCTTGTAGCAATGAGTTTGTGGTTGCCCTGGGCTCAGCTGGGATAGGGTTAAATTTCACAAGAAGCTGTGAGGGGACAGCTGACCTGAACTAGCCAAGGGGCTGCTTGGTACCACGTGACATTGTGGTCACGCTCAGTGTACAACTGGAGTATCACAGCTCAGGAGTGGGCTGAGTGTCAGGTTCTGGCTGGTGAGCAGTTGCTTTGTGCATCACTTGCTTTGTTCTTTTATTACTATTACTGTTGTTTCTCCTTTCTTGTGTAGCCCTGCTAAACTGTCCTCACAAGGTTTTACCTTTTTCTTCCAGCTCTCCCCATCCCACCAGGGCGGGGGGAAGAGTGAGGGAGCCACTGCTTGGTGCTTTGTTGCCAGCTGGGCTTAAACCGCAGCGTGGCTTTTATGTGACTCGCTGAAACCTCTGGTTTGTCCACGCTTCTTCCCTCCTAGGGCACTGCCAGCCTTCCTTGCTAAGCACATCCAGTAGTTTTCCTCAAAGGAGGCCCTCGTGCCCAGTTGACAGGACTGCTCAGTTAGTCACAGATGGTTGCAAACCACATCACCTCTTCACTCCCTCCACCAGACAATTCCCTTGTGTTCTCTGAACTGATTTTGCACCAGTGAGCACCTTTGCCTGTGGGTATGCACTCCACAGCCTTCTGTCTCAGTATCGCACAGATAACGTCTGTGGCTTTGTGATGAGCAGGGCCAAGTGCTCTGCAGGCTGTCCTAGCTACGGTGCTGTGCGTGGCTCAGCCCGGAGCGATGCGGACAAGAGCCAGCAGCCCTTCAAGTGTCAGCAGAATGGGCCTTTTTGAATTGTTTCCAAAAATCGGAGGACTCACTGGTGTCCTTCTAAAAAGCTGTTCAATTCCTGGGCATTGTGCTGTTTGAAACTCCCTCCAAAAGACAGATTTGTGTCTTTGGTGTGTAGGATTCATTAGATGTAGTATTTTAAAAACGTGTATCAAAAATTATTGCTATCTCTGAAGGCTTTTTGAAATCTACCACCCCTGAAACCTTGTGCAACATCACTGAAATCAGTAGTGCTAGGTTATCTACAGGGAAGAGTTTAGCCCTGAGTTAGTCACTTTGCTGCAACAAGTATTTTTCATTTTGCATCCTTCCTTGCTCAACTACATAAGATTTTTTTTTTTGCAGAGATTAGAAAGTAATCACACCATCTTCTTCTCATCTAAGACTTGCCTGATTTCTCTTTCTTTCCGTTTGTTTTAGCTGCAGAATTCCCTGAAAAGTGATTTGTGCCTTGATCAAGGGCCAGACACAGAGAACATCCCGATCATGTACATCTGCCATGGAATGACGCCCCAGGTTAGTCTGTCTGATGGCCTCTGATACTGCTGCTGCTCTTAGTAGACTGTGCAGGAGAAACCACCTTGTAGCTGTCACTGCTGTCATGCAACAGTACCTCCGTAAGCTGTTCAGTAGCTCTTGTTGAGAAAGCTAGAACATTATTTCTGCCGTAAATTGAGGTTCACTGTTACATTAGCACTTTGACAATCAGGTTTTGTTTATTCCTTTTGAAAGAATTGAAGGAATACAAGAGTCAGCACTGACCCAGATGTGTTGATAAAAGCTTTCATTTCCGTCTTTAACTGTGCACGTATTATGAGTGAAACAATGAATTTTTAAACCCTTTACATACATACATATGTATGCTCACAGCTTATACATTATCTGAAGCAACATCTTTTTCGCTCGATACATTTACTGTCTCATTTTCACACGTCCGAAATGTGCAGCCACCTTCTTCACACCATACAGCTATGTCAACTTCCCACACCTGTTCTCCTGAAAGCCCTTCTTCTAAAGATCTGCTTTTCTCTTTCTCTGCTGTTGTTCTTTTTCTCTGGTATGTGCCAAAGACTCAAATTACCAAAACCTTTCCATGTGCTCACACGACAGCTGGGTTTATGAGCTTGGCAAACAAGGGCATTAGGACCTTGGATCTCTGCAAGTGGCTGCGTATATGGGCATAGGTGAAAGTGATTTTAGACAAATCTTGACAATAAAATTACATGGTCTAGAACATGCTTGTCAAAGACCAATGTGCCAATTATCTAACTCTAAAAAGTAATATAAGCAAACATGACATAAAGGAAATGGATGCGTTTGTGGGAGTGAGCGGAGAAAACTGAAAGAGCCCTCCAGTTGGAATAAATTTTTCTCTGGCCACCTTTTCTATTTGCTTTCTTGCAAGGATCCTATTACGTGCCACTCAAGTTATGGAATGTGGTTTTACTCTTGTTGGTTATGTGATTTGAGTGTAAAGCAAACGAATCCTCCTGGTATGTCAGAAATGAACAGAGCGCAACACGATAGTCAGACTTGTCCTCTGTACCTGGATCCCGTAGCGAGTCTGGTGAAATGCAGATAGGATTCTGTATTTCCTTGCCGTGTTCCACTTGCTGCAACTGTGTCTGTGCTGGCTTCTTTCACTGAGGACCTTCAGCATTGGTCACTACTGGCACCATGCTTGAGTCAGTTACAAGTGATGAAGGCAAAAGTATCTGAGAATCCCATCCATCAGACTGGCTCCCTCCGTGGGCTGTGGCTCATTTGTCACACGTTATGTGATAGCCCCTGTTTGCCTCCAGGAGGTTTTTGAGCTGGTCCTCAGTGTCCACTCAGGAACTGTGTCGTTCACCCATGAGCCAGAGCCGTTGTTCTGCATCTTCTGGGAGGGTGACATAACTCCTCTGGCACACCGTGCGTGGTAACAGCACGCTACAGGCACGGCCAGAAACTGTAATTAGGAATTTTAATTACAGTTAAGAGACAAACAGCAACACCAGAAAGTCACTTCAATTAGCACAGTTCAGTATTCACCAGATCAAACCCCACCTTTGAATGTCAGCGGAAGTTCTGTATAAATGAGATAGCAGCAAATAAATGACAGAGGGAAAGGAAAATAGGCAAGGGAAACTTTTCTTTACAAGATTGTGCTCATTTCATAACTACAGTGCTGGAGCAGACTTTCTGTGCATCAGGGATCACAGTATCAACAGGGAAAGCACTAACTAACATTATTTGGCACACGTGGACGAGTTTTCCATTGCACATATTGCCCGTCTTGCTTAAGCAGAGCTGCAGCCATTTCCATTTCCTCTATGACAGTCAAAGTATTTGAATAAACATTCCAGTAACCACAAAAGGTATGGGAGAGATCCTGATTTTGTTCTGATGGTGGCAAAATGCTACCTAAAAAGGGTTGTTTTGCCCACCTGGCAGACCTTGTCAAAATAGATGCCTCAAAAAGGTTAGTCCCCTGCTTCAGGACTGCTTGTTGGCCAAGGGCTTTGGTGGTGCTGCTCTTAGCTCTGGAGCAGAGTCCTGCTCTTGCAGCTGCGTCACTCACAGTTCTAGAGCTCACACCACGGAGGGAATTGCACAGCTGCATCCAGATGTGCACTGATGGGTCTGTCTGCCAGGAGCCACTCCCTCGCAGGCAGTTAAGTTGCTGGTCTTAGTTTCTGCTATAGTTTCTCTTCTAAATTGGGTTCCTTTTTTTTCCCTGCTAACCTCTTCCAGATGCTTCTGAATTTTCATCTTTTTGCATGGGAAATGGCTTAGATGAGGCATTTCACATCGAGTAATAGTTTCAAAATTGTATGTATGGCTACTGTTTCCTTCTAGCATGTTTTATACAAGAAAGAAGTCACTGAAGCTGAGAGGAAGGGAACTGTGCACCTGACATTAAAAATCCATGCTCCATTTTTTGCAGACAATATAGAAACCTCACGTGTAGATTCCTAATTAAAAGCGGTAGAAAATGGCAAGGAAAAGTCTTCAGCTATTGAAATAATTTCCCTGTGGTGATTCATTTTAAACAGACATCAGAATTAGCAATGGTAAGACTTCCGTGACTCAGATTCCCCAGCCCCTCAGCAATCCACTCCACGTGTCCACTGTCTCTACCATTAGCACATTCTCAGCTCACTCCTGCACTTCCTAACTGGCTGTATTTTGTAGCACTCTTCTACCAATAGAGAAACCGGTGCAACTCTTACACGTGGTTAAATGGTAGGTAGGATGGAATGGAAAATCAGGACATTATCTGTTGGTTTCCTTTGTACCTTTGGTGTGCTGGTGGGAGATGGTCTGGGAGGGCTTTTAGTGCATGGCTTAGCCTGTCACTTCCAGCCTTCTCTGTTGGGTAGCGCTGCCGGTTCTTGGAACAGCTGAACAGAACTGGTTTGTGCAGCTGTTAAAGCAGCTAATGCAGCACATGCACCGTGGTAAAACAGTTAACGGCAGCACTTACAACGGGTCCATCCTCCACGGGGCAGTGGTGACAGGAATCACACGGCTTTAACCGCCCGAGAGCAGCTCGCGGGGAAGCGCAACAGCCCACGCTTGTTCTTGGCCAAAATCTACCCTGGAGACAGCTGGGGGTGTGAGGACACAGCCCCCCTTCAGCGTGGTGATAGGAGGGAACTGGGAACACTGGGGGATCAGGTGGACTGGCAGTAAGGGAGAAAGTGAGAGGAGATAAATGGCAAGAAGGGACGACAGAAGAGTGGTAGTGGCAAAACAGTACAGAACATCAAGTGGGTGTGAGGTTGAGGGGTGTGCTGGGCTTTTCAAGTGGTTTGTGCAGAATGAGGTAAAGGTTCTGCTTTAGCTCTGGAACGTGTTGAAGCAAAGCTACAGTTCAGCCATATGTTTAGGCCTCACAGGGTCTACTTCTAGCAGTGCCCTCATTTTGCATGGAAAAGATGGTTGCTCGTAGGTGCCCTAAGTACGTGCCCAGGCCTGACTGCGGTTTCTGGCTAACTCTGCTCTGCCTGAGCCTGGATGTTTGTTGGTGCTGAGGACTGTTGTTTAACCAGGCCTGTCATCTCAAAGGCAGACTGATGACAGCGTATCACTTGCATTAAAACTGCTTCTGAGTGATAATTTGGAAGATTCTTTGCCAAAACACCGTGTTATTAGAGACTTTATAACTATTGTGTAATAAACAAGTACTGTCAGTCAATGAAGGGATATTTTAAGTACAGATGTACTTTGGAAAGTGCTCGTGATGGAGGAGATAATGGGCAGTTCTGTATTCTAATGTTCAATAGCTTCTGGCTCACACACCTCTCAATTTATAAGCAGTTAAACCATGAAGCTCATCCAAGGATGTGAAAGTCAATACGAACCAGGTGGATTTTGAGGAATTCAAGCTGAGGACCAGGGTCAGAAGATTAGATTGGGAGAATCGCTAGAAAAGAAATGCAGGTGAGGGGGGACACCCGTTCACATCTCATATTCTTGCGAGACATTACAGAACCGACACTCAGAAACTCCTGACTGCAGCCCCATCCGCTGCTCATTGCTGCATCGCCGCCGCGGGCCATGACAGGAACCCGTGCCAACGAGCAGAGCTGCACCACTTTACACTCTACGAGACCTGTGGCCTGAAAGCTTCATGTCAGATTCCAAGCACAGGGTGTGACGTGCTGGAAACAGCAGTTAAAAAAATCCCATGAACTCCTAAAAACTCTTTGTATGATTTCCGAGTGCTCCCTTTTCAATGTTCTTCGTATGTATTTTTGTTAAAACTGTTTTTAATTCAGTGAAACATCTCAGCGTGGTGGTTGTCCATACACAGGTATTTGGTAATTTGTGTCCAGCAATACATATGACTGAAAATGGCTTTTCTATTCCAGTAAAAATGATCACAACACACAGTTCTTAGTCCAACCTGTAAAACCCAGAAAAGGGAACACTTAAGAGATATGCAGCAAATAATTATCAAAAGAATTGAAGTTGCTTTGCAAATGTCGGGGGGGATTTGCTGGTTTGTTTGAAAGAACAGTTTAGAAGAACCAGTGGCTTTGTGAGAGTGAGCGTTAAGGGAATTTGGAAGCAGAAACAGTGGCTCTCTCAAGCGTGTCTCTGTGTGGGTGAAGTATGCTGACCAAGAAGCATCCTTTACCATTTTATAAGGAGAAATGAGTAGACAAAATGTGACTGTATCACTCACTACAGGTCAGCCTTCCCATGGCACCTTAACATGTGTTTAAAAAAAAATCAAATGATGGGAATACTGAATACTGCAGCTGCTTTTCCCTGACAATCTTAACACTGCTGTCAGCAGAGCTGCTGTCCTGAAGGTATTTCTGAAGTTTAAGAACAGCATATAGCTGTGATGACTCAGATCCTGTGCTGGCTTAGAGGAGTACGTATTCTTTTACTCCTACAGCTGGAAATTAAACTTATAGTGAAATTGTAATTATTTTAGGCCAAAAAATCCCATGATTGTAAGAAAGTACTGTGAAATGCATACATTTCAGAAAACAAGAGGTCTTTTGTTATTTAGAAGCAGGATGGTGTTCTTGAGTGTGTGTGTAAAATACATAAGCGTGGCAATCCGAGAGTGTGCGAGACAGCGGCAGAGCAGGAGCCCCCCAGTCCAGCAGCTGCTGGTACCAGCACGTTTCAGTGGTTGTCAGGGAATGAGAACAGACCAAAACCTGCTGATGTGTATCAATGACTGACCCTTCAAACTGGAAAAACCACCGCCCTGAATATGAGATGTCTACAGGAGACATTTCCAGAAGTCCTGTTTAAGCATTAAAAAGCTGTGCAGCCACTGTCTTACCAGCTGTCAGTGCCATGCAAACCCAGGGCTGAGGCCCATGTTTCTCTTCAGGGTAGGTGCTGGACACATTCCGTGCCTGTGTGTAAGACAGTCAGGTCTGCCATCTGCTCTGTGTAGTACTGTTGCTTTCTAAGGACCCCCTAAGACATTGCTCTGAAGTTAGCAGTCACCTGGTGATGGTTATTTTACAGATGCAGACACGCAGAGCACTGTACAGAAACCAAACTGTACAAAACTTCAGTCCTGTCTTGGTCCAGATCCTTTGCAGTGAGTCGCCCCATGAGGTGGGTAGAGCAGTTGTTCCTCTGTACGGGCAGGGTCGGTAGGGTCCTTGCTCACACAAAGTGAAGCAGCCGCAGCAGGGAGCAGCAGCTTGACCTGCTCAGCCCGATCTGAAGTGTCCCTGCACGGGGGCTGTGGGGTTCTCTGCATTCCTCCAGAGGCTGCCTCTGACAGAGCACGGGCAGGCTCATCTTTTGCCTTTGCCTTTCCTACTGTCTAAGCGCTGGGCCTAAGCCTAACTTCATAACCCTGCAGCATGCTTTCTGGGCACACCGGTGCTTCCACAATAAATGCTCCTGGCACTGGAGGAGCTGCTGTCCCTCAGTTCAGTGAGGGTCCAAGTGATTGAGCGTGAAGTTACAAAGTTGGTGAAACTGCCTAGCAAAGACAGGTAGGAGCATTACTGAATTCTGATTTTTATTTTAAACATCTTTTGTAGAGAGCCTGCCTGCTATGGCAATTAATGTCTTCAACAAGACATTCCTAATGAGTATTTTATCGAGGCTATCTATATTTCTGTTAATGTCTTTCAGTGCATAAATCCTGGTTTTGATTATATTAAAGTTAATAGAAACTCTGACCTTGTTTGCAGTGGAAGCAAATTCTGGTGTTAGTTTTTTGCAGTCCTTTTTGAAGTAGACTTTTTTCCTCCTGTATGCCTGAGAAGCTGAATCCAGTGAACATCTTTTCCAAGCTGCAGCCTCTTGAGAGTATCTGTGTCAGGGATGCAACCTAGCACAGGTGGATCGGGGACCTGCAGAGATTTTCAGGGGTTTCCAAAGCCACCAGTCCTTCCTGGCCTTGCACGGGCTGTATTAGCACTTGCTTCTTGGGGATGTGCCGTGGGTGAAGACTCTTAGATATCATTTCACATTCCTCTCCTTAGGTTTGATTTTGGCCCAATTCTCATTGTTTATTTCAGTGCAGGGTTTCAGAGAGAGAATCTTTTCATCTGATTTCTAGTTTTGGAGCAAATTTTGTACTGAACCATTTGCCATGAGTAAATGGCTTCTGTACTTGCTGTGGTACCTGGATTCAAGAGGCTTTCTGTTGATAGAGAAAACAGGACTGTTAGTCTGCTGTGCTGTTTACCTCAGTCAAACTCACTATTGCCTTGTCAGAGAGAGCCTCTTAAACAGAGGACAGCTGTTCATAGATCACTAGGTCCACTGAGCATAGCCTGTGAGTGATCTGTAGACTGTATTCTGCCACTGACCCTAGGTTGTTGCAATAGCAGGAGCAGGGAGTAACCCGTCTCTCGTTCCAGGAAGGTACTGGACACAGTAAGTGCCATTCTCCAGTCACAGGGTAAACCACACTTGAATTCCAAGGAATGAGTGCAAGGTTTAAGTTCTAAGATGGGTCTGTTGTGTGTTGCACTTCACCGGTTTTCAACAAAGGCAAAGCAAAAAGGGTGTAGAACTGCATTGCTCCGGATCAGGAAATACCTTTTACATCACTTGGTTTAGCACTACTGGAATGGCTATCACTGCTTATTTATTTTTGTGTTTGAAACAAGGTTGTGTTAAAACATTGTGTGTGCCTGTGAGGATTGAGAGAACTAAGCACTTAGAATTGAAACTCCAGCCCCAGCGAAATGGAATAGTTGCAAAGCAATCTTTTTTTTCCTAAGAGCAATATTGATTTTCTCATTTGGGAGTGTACAGTGTTGATGTACTCTAGGAGAAATGGTTTTGTTTTAAAGAAATTTTTTCTCTGTTTCCATAAGATGGCCTAGAATTAAAAGACTCACAAATATTTTAGATGCTTTTGAAATCTATATTTGTCCCTAGTGTACAGGATCACTGCTGAGGGGAGAATGAATAATGAAAAAGGAAAATACTACTATAAGCTGAAACCAGTAATCTGGCTAAGGTAGTAATCTTGACATTCAGGTTCCAGGACCAGAGTTGAAGTTAAAAAGCAGGAATTCAAAAGGCAGTTCAATTCTTTTTAGTGCTATGAATATTTAGGACCAGAAGGAAGAACATTAAGAACACGAATTACTTGAAAACTTAGAGCTAAGAAGTCTCTAAGAAAACGAAGGTCTTTTCTAATGAGTATTAGCTAATCAATAAGCATTTTTCTGACTGAGAAGTGACAGCTTGTTCTATGCAGGTAGATGCAGCAGAAGAGTCAAAGGTAGCCTGGCCAGTGCCACACATGACATGTCAAATAAAACCCCTACCCACAAAATGAAACGGGGGTAAACACAGTTGTCTGTAGTACACTGCATCTGTTCAGCCATCCATTCTTCTCAGTGAAAGGGAAATCCTCATCTCAGAGAATGGATGAGAGTGCTTCTAAGGCAGCTGGACTGTTGAGTATTTTACAGTAGACATACTGGTGCCATTTCACATGCGTGACAAGATGAGCTGAAAAGGTACAGAAGCAGAAGTCAGTCTTCAATGGGAGGAAAGACTGCAAATGCTGGTCAGAAGGGGACTGGGCAAGTGCTATCGAAGATGTTCAGCTGAAAATCTTTAGCTGGCTGGAACGGGATTTCCATAAAGATAATAGAAACTTCAGCTGGCAAAAATTCTGATGTCATTCACCTAGAGTTGATAAAATTAGCTTTCATCACATTACTGTAGAAAAGGATAATGCATCATGTCAGCAAAAACCAGTAGTAAGCAAAGTTCTGGAGAGCAGAGAGAAGCACAGTGGAGATCATAAAGAATGTCCATGCACAGAACCAGTAGGGTTAATACACAAACCCCTCTGCTCTCTGTTGTAGCATGCAGCCCACAGAGCTGGGGCTTTGCCTTGGGTGCTTTCCCCAGAAGGTTCTTCCTAGACTTTTAAAAAAACATAATTCATGAAGTATTTCCACTTTGTGTTTTATGCATCGTGTTATTGATACTTTGCACATCTTCTGCAAGGCTTTAGCTTTTGTACTTGCCTCCCTGCCTTGGATTATCTGTCCTCTTCCATTCTGTTGCCTCTCTGTATGACTAAATCCTACCTGAGCATCTTTGTCATCGTTCTTGGTTGTCTTGCACACTTGTCTGTTACTGCTGTAGGAGGAGAGGGACAAATATCTGCTGTCTCTGCAGTCCGAGTAGGAACTGTGGATTCAGCATGTTGTTACACAGGCGAGGCTATGGAGTGTAAGTGGGGTATCAAACGGGGAGGTTTTCAGGCTATTTAAAGTTCACTTTTGATTTCTTTGCATTTTGTAAGATTCAAGTCACGGCTACTGAGCTTGTGATGGTAACTCTAAGAACTTTTCTCCCTAGTTCACATTTTTAAGGCAATTTGCCTGTAGTAAAAAAAACCCTGTAGTGTAAATGTAGTTGGAACAAACTGTTGAGAGCAAGTGCAGTGCCTAAGAATTTAAAAATTTTAAAATACACTGGCTGCTGTGTTTTAGAAGCTGCAGACTTTTGCAGTGGTTGGCTAAAACACTCACCTAGGAGCCTGAAGTTGGTCTATGCAGAGCTCTCACTCAAGGGCTTTGCAAATGAGCCCTACTAGTATGGAGTGATGAGTGGTGTTCCCCACCCGGGGCACCAGACCCACGGAAAGTCACTAAGCACTGCCACAGAGGGACCTGGTCTCTTCAGAGTGGAATATGGCTTCTAGCTTAGCAGCAGGCAGGTGGTATTCACTGCCTGGAGAGCATCAGCCATGGTGCTGCCACGGCTGCAAGGCCCTCATGATCTCTTCAAGAGAGAAGTGCAGGCCATGGGACTGTGGTGCTGGGCTCTCTGGCTTTGGACGTGATGCGAATGGTGAAGAGAGTGCTCAAAGTACTTGGCTCTATCTTCATCACTTCAGTGGTACCTCACAAGTGCCCACGTATTTATTTAAACAAAAATGCCACCTGCTCTCAGTACCCTGATAGTCCATAGGCTACTTTGGTGTTCAAGTGAAATGTTTTTTAGAAGTAAAATTAACTTCCCATTTTCTATGAAGAATCTTTCTCTGCCAGGTGCAATACACGTAACAGTTTCCATACCTCAGATGGTTTTAATCTCAAAAATAGATAGTACAGTTGAAAAAGGACAGAGTTCCCTTTGCCATGTTGAAAATGTTTTAATTAATGCTTTTGGAGGAATAAAGCAGCTGTGTCAGGTACCTGCACTGTCTTATTATCTAATACTATTTAAGCATTTCACATTTTGTAAGTGCATTAATTTGAAATAGATTGGAGTTGCATATTGTGTAGCAATTACCAGAGCTATCCACACTTTAAAGGTGTCTTTTCTCATTGCAAATTGGCATTTCAATCAGCAGTTTTTAAAACCAATTGTCAGTTACAGTATAAATTCAGCATAAAACCCACATAGTTATTGGAACACGTGTACGGCACTTGGAGATCGATGTTGTAGTAATTGTCAGGTGGTTGACATTTTAAACGTTCTTTTGATCGATGTTACACTGTCTCGTTTGTTACTTCATCAGAGTTAAAGTTCTGAAGGTCAGATTTTTGTTCATCAAGTTCTAGACAGTATGTGAATAACTGTTAGAAAAGATAGTTAATACTGTGGATGAAAGAGCCACTTCAGGGTTTCTTTAGTTTTACTGATAATAATTTTATTATGGCATTCCATTAATTGAAGTCATCCACGGGCTCATTTAGAATTCATGGACCAAATTCAGTGCCCACGAGAGTATATTCAGCTCCCTCTGTAATTACACGAGCCATATTACTTCCACAGAATCCATTCAAATTCTGATCAGCAGCTCAGCTTCAGCTTTCTTTCTCTCTAGTACTGTTCACCATTTGCAGAGCAGGGGGTTTGTGGGACTGTTCATGAACAGATTGTATCCACAGAGTGTTTCTGTCAACAAGGGGCTGTTTCTGTCCTGTTCGTTAACTCTCGTTTGTCCAATAGGGAAGCAGAGAGAATATCAAAAACTATTTGTTGATGTAAAATCTTCACTGAATATTTATGAGTAGCTGAAAAAAAAAAGTCTGCATTGATTCAAAAGCCAAGAAAAGAGCTGTTTGTCAGATAACTTACTTGAAATCCTCAATCAAACTACGTCTTAGTGAGAGTTGAGTTCAATCTAAATCGAAGCAGTTCTTTTCACAGTGTAGAAGTATTTTCCCCAAAAGAAAATATGGGATACTAGAGACTTTAATTTGGCATTGTTTCCAGAACCAGTGGCTAGAAACTGAAAGCAGCTGGGTGCAAACCAGGACTGAGGTGCATGTTCACACCGCAGCAGCCGACGGGCCAGCGCAAGCAGCAGTGACAGTTACTGCTGAAGTCATCAAATACAATACAGTTCTGGAAACTAGTAATTAAGTTACTGGGCTTAGAGGTAAGCAGATGGAAGTATATAAGCTCGTAGCATATGGAAGATGAAGCTAAAAAAACGGATAGGCCTCCGTGGCCCTTAAATCTGCTAACCTGTCAACTGAGTGGCAGTCACAGCTAGTGCTTCTTTGGATTTTGATTCAATTTAGAATCTACAGAAATAGCACTGATTGCTACAGCAGAAGACCAGTGGTAGGGCTTTAAAGAAACAAGGTGGTTTCAGTGTGGTTTTGTAAAATAAGGAACCTTATAGCTTTAAAAATACTTGCTGAATTTCTTGAATCAACTGCTGTCTTTTTTTGTGTGGAAGAGTGATTGAACACATCATAGAGAGGTAGCTCTGCCATGCCAAGCCTGGCTGCCCATAAGGGTTAGAGCAATCAAGTGAAAGAGCTGATGGACACATTTAAGTTATTCAGACATGACTACAAGATTAACTTTGCCTTTGGTTAGCAGGGAACTGCACTGATTTGAACATTTGTGCTTTGTTGCTCTTGCTCCATTAAAGATGTGGTGATTTATTCAGCATGCATATTCCATTCACATTTATTTTTAGCGCTTTCGAACTCTGAAATGAGCCTTAAAATTGTGAGGTCTGCATTGACCAACTCCCTCGTGTGTTTCATCATGCACTGTAATGATGTAACGCATCCGGCTGGCAAGGAAAAGAGCAGCAGTACAGCTTAGGAACTCACGGGTTTTGTTAACGTCGGAAAACTAACATAAATAATAAATTAAAAAAACCCAAAACACTAACAACTGGAGAAAACTGAGATAGGTTGCCAGATTAATACTGCAGCAGGGCAGGTTTAGACTGGACATTCCCAGCAAGAGTAGTCAGCCACTGGAACAGGCTGCCCGGGGAACTGGTTGAGTCCCTATCCCTGGATGAGTTTAAGGGTCACTGGGATGTGGTGTTGAGGGGGGTTAATGGTTGGACTCGATGATCCCCAGGGTCCTTTCCAGCCTGAATGGTTCTGTGGTTCTGTGATCAAACCCAGAATTTTTCTCGATCGTGATGTTTTGCATTTAGTATGGAGGTCGGTGAGGGCAGGGACAGAACTCAGTATGTAAGAGGCTCATGCCAATGACAGGGTATCAGGGCTGTGAATTTTGGGTCAGGTTTGGGTTTTAGTCAGATCTGCTTTTAAATACTGACCGTCTGGCTACTAAACCTGGCAGAGATTTCATTTGTTACAGCTTGTTAAAACCAGCGGTCCTGAGCAGGAAAACAGGCCGCACACAGTACTCACCTGCTGTGTACCAGTAAACTGGGTGTATGACATGAAAATCTGAGGCAGAGCCTCTGCAAACTTTAACAGTGTCAGAGGTTTCCTTTGAGCAATGTCTAATTCTGACCTGGGAAAAGGCTAAAGGAGTATCCACTGAGCAGCACAAGCGGCAGAGCCTGTTGAGAGAAGTGCCTGCCACTGAAACTGCGGGGTAAACGGTGTGTGTACAGAAATGCACAATATACCTGCACGGAATAAGCCTTGAGATGGGGTTCCCAGGTGGCAGCATGTCACAGCTGCAGCCGTGGGAGAACTCCTGAAGCCACGGAAAAGACAGTTTTGAAACTGAAGAAAACTGTCTATGCAAGTGCTGTGCAGCTGTGCTGAGGTTTGCATTTCTGTGTTTAAACAAAGTCAAGTTTTGTCCTTGTTTTGGTGCCCTGCAGAGTTTTTCTACTTTGTCTCTGTGTGAAAACACTGCCAGTGCTCCAGATAACTGGTGCTGCTCATCTCATGGGTCACCAGGCTGCTCTCCCAACTCTCTCACGAGTAGAGCGATACCCGTAATGGACCTGTAGAGTACCATTTAACACCAGGCACAGAGAGGCTGGAGGTCAAGCGGGATGTTAAACCAGCACATTATGTGCTTTTCTGTGCATGACACCTCCCTTCCATGCAGACATACCAGTGTCTGTACTTTAGTGTCTCGATCACCAAAATAAGTGATCTTTTTCTTGTATTTGCATATGTTGGTGTCAGAGTGGTATCTCTGGAAACTGTAAATCAAATGCATCCATGGACCTAAGAAGCACAGGTGAGATCTGGCTCTTCTGAATTTAGAGTCCTGGGGAGAGTCAGTAGGTGCAGGGGTTAAGTAATATCTGTAGGGAGCCTGGAATCCTCCTCAGAGCTATACTTGTCACTGCCTTATTTTGTAACCTTCACAAAATCATGAAAGTTCACAGCACTCGTGGATTGCAGGAGGAATTAAAGTACCTCTGTATCTATCGTCACTGCTTGCTGCATAGATGGGGCTGAATTTAAAAAGAATCCAAACTAAAGGATTCTTTGGACACAAGTCCTCGAGATCGAGATGTTGGTAGAGTATCTTAATTAAGAAGGTGTGGCACTTGCTTTTTGTCTGATTCATCAATTGCAGACATAAAATTTTACTAAATTCAGTTCAGAAAGAGGTAGAAATAACAGAACTTATGTTAACAAACATTCAGAAGGTTAAACCACGAGAAAAAGCACCTATGTTTTACTGAGAAGTAGTAAGCTACCCGACTTATCCCTGGCACTCTGTATTTTTATTGCTATGCTTATTATTGTAGTTTATGCTTACTATGTAGATTCTGCTTATTACTGTAGCCTCCCAGTAACAACTCGGAACTCTGTTATATAAAGTGCTCTACAACCTCATAGTAAAAAGTGCACCCTTGACTTCAGATCTCAAGTCTAGAAGTAAAATATTCAGAAGATGAGATGTGGGACAGAGAAGGGACTGATGCTGTGCGGCACTGACACGGCACTAATGGGTAATGCTTTTGGGACACGAGCAAAATTAGTATTTGTTTTGTTTGTTTTTGAGACATCTGGGCAAAGGGGAATTGTGTGGAATGTACAGAGGAAGGTAAGTTCCTTGCAAGATGCCAGCATTACTTCCCCTGGCTTCCAGGAGTATTTGCTTGAAAAATGTGCCCAATGAAGGCTGGCTTAGGAGCTTGAAGAGAACCCACTGATACTTGCTAGGCTGCTAAGTAACAAGTGGAGGGGCTGAGAAAGGAAATGAAGACAAGCGTTTTACACAGCATGGGAACCCCAACAAGTGGAAGGAAGGATACTGCCTTCCAGAAAGGCATCCTGAAAACCGAGTTTTCAGGAGCATTCAGGGTGGATTTGAAATGGCCATGAGTGTTGACATCAGTGAGGAAGACAGCAAGGGTCAGCTTTGAGTGGAAAGGCTGTATTTTACAGATCTCTGCAGGGAAAAAAGGCTGTATAACAAGATTTGACAACTTGGGAAGAGGTTCAGGGTCAAGATGTATGTTCTACAAATGCCTGGCTACCTGAATGTGACTGCACCCATAGCAGTCGGAAGCACTTGGCTCTACCTCTGAAAAGGTAAAAAACCTGCTTTTAAACTTGTTGATGCTGAGCTACCAAATGGTTACACACAGACAGCAGTGAGTCACAGCCAAAGGAGTCAGCTCTGGTGTAGATGATGGGCCAGTACAGCAGCATACAGGGGTCTGTTTGCAGGAGTGTATCTGTGTGTGTATATATGGAGAGGAAAATGGAGTAAGATGGGCATGGGATTCTGTTGGAATCCACGAAGAAAACTGTGAAGGGTAAAGAGGGATTAGTGGGAGAGGGAAAAGGAAAACCCAGCTAGGACAAAGTCACGGGAGCCATAAGACAGCGTGCTCTTTCATAAAAGGCCACAGCTGCTGTCAATGGTTTGGATTTTGAGGTTGTTTGGTTTTTTTTTACTGCTGCCTTTTTGTTTTTTCTCACGGATGAGTTGTAGAGATCTTGTGCAGAGCTAAGAGTAAAACCAAGAGAGGCTTTAGGAAGAGAATCAAATAAAATTATAATCTGTTTGGGTCTTGTTAATGCTGTAGTTACCAGCATTAGGAGGTGAGTACTGAAAGCATACATAAAAATGACTGACAGTTCTATTCAATTTAAGAAGTAGAGCTTAAGTAAGAGAATTTTTGTTTGCTTGTTTTAAATAAGACCAAAGCAGAATACCCAAGTAGGCACCAGCAGAATTAGGTATTCCACTGCAATATAGGTTCATGAATTTAAATTAAAAACTCTGGCATTGAGTTCCTGTCTGTTTTCTATTAGAAGAATGTTCACATTAGTGTGGCTTTAAGCCTGTATTTATAGCACCACACTATATAATTTAAAGTTTCTGAGCACCTTGGCTTTATTACTATCAAATTTTGTTGCTTAGAGTTCAGAAATTAATTAGTGCCCAGGCATGAAGAACAAGTAGGTCAGATAATCAGTATGCTGGTGGGTTAATTATGGTGCTGCTACACTTGGTATACTAGCTGTTTGGCAGCTCATTGCTAAGACAGGTTTCGTAGTGAACAAATCATCAACACGGATAAAATATGGTTGTGTTTCAAAGTGGTATCATCAGGCTGCACCAGCTGGAAACCGACCTCAGAAAAACAACATCAATCTTCTCGGGGTTGACCTACATCTTAGGGGTACCTTTCTGTAATTCTCAGACTGTGTTCTTATGCTCGTACTTCTCCAGCAGAAAGCCTTTTAGGGCAGCACAACAGGCAGCGATGCTGCTGTTGTGGCTACAGGACAGCACAGCCTCTCCCTCCTGTCACAACCTGCATGAATAGTAAGTGGAAAACACTTGATTTTTATGATGCGTTTGTGTTATCCACAATGAACTTGGATCTCTCAGGAGGTTTCTCGGCAGGGTTGGAAAGTGCTCTTATTCAGACGTGGTTATGTAACCAGCAATGCTGGAATAAAAGGCAGGAGCAATACAGTTAGCCAAGGAACAGCGATGTTAGCCAAGTCGGGATGTGCTGGAATCCACCAGCCTGCTCTTTAGCCAGAGTTCTACTCCAGTATGAATCTGCTGTGAGACTTGGACCTAATGTGTCCATATATTACTCCTGACAATAAATGACTTTACAGGTCCATTTGAAGAAAAATGCTGTTCAAAGATGGAATACAGCAGTGGTGAGCCAGGCTTCTTACCTCTCGTAGTTATTATGCCAAAAGCAGATTAGCAAATAAATGCTGCTGGTGGTGAGCATTGTTTGCTCATTATAAATGCAAAGTCATGTACCAGTCTCCAGCGTGATTTCATCTGGGAACATTGCCATAAGGACTACAAATGGTTTTCAGTCTGAAAATCGGTGTGTGTTGCTTTAAACTTCCAGTGGGGAGTTGGCAATTTATCCTTCAGATGATCATCTCGATCCTCTCCTGTTAAGTTGAACATCTTACTGTAACTCTTTGCTACATGATAAACCAGCTCCTGTGAATAATTTACTGCAGCTGGCAACCCACATCAGCTCTGAACTCTTTATCAGCTGGTGGCTTTTCAAGGTTTAATCATAAACTTTGAGCCAAAAGTCTCATTGCCCTTAGCCGGTGGAATTTCGGTGTTAATTGCAATGGGAATGACAATTTAACCTTCTAGGGCAAACTTCTCATGAACAGAAACTCTACACCACATCGTTGTGAGGACAAAGCCTTGAATTTGTGTCCAAATAAGCAGAGCTCACTTAACTCCCCTTGTACTCCAAGCATCCTGTGGGTTTGTGCAGATTGATTTATTTTTCTGGCCAAGTGCGACAAACGGTACCTGGGTTCTTGCCAGCATGCTGCTTAAGTAGATTATGTAATATTGATCTGATCCCTCCATTAAAAAACAAAAAGTAGTGAAATTACCAGGTCGTGCAATGGTTTCAATTCTGAAATAAGGTATGGTATGATTGGATAAGATGCTAACGTATTTAGAATAATTAATATCTAGAATAATTACGTAATATCTGTGTGACTGGATAAGGAAAGCAACATCCTGGAAGAGCCCAGTTAGGAGGATGAACCATCACCGTACCACGCTCTGTTGCCTGAGCTTCTATTTCCTTGCCCCTGCAGAGCTGAAAGGTGCCTGTCCCAGCATGAGGTGACAATGCAAGACTTCACACCTCTTTTTCCAAAGTGGTCCACAATGAAAAATGAAGTGACATTACCAAGTACAGTGAGCTCTCTAAAGATGAGCAACAACCTGCTAATTATCTCTATTAGGCATAATTGCATTTGATTGTTCTATTTCTGTACAGTTTTGCCAACAAACAGAATTGGGTAATTCCCCCAGACAGAGCCATCATTCTGCTGCTGCCCAGCAAGAGGCTCAGGCTGAATGACCCAGTGCTGAACTGACAGCAAAACAAGCTGGTGGAGTTGTGCTGTGAATTGGGCTTGCTTTATCCAGGAAGATGAAAAGATTACCTTCAGGCCATTCTGTGAAGGGCTGAGGAGACCAAGCTAATAAAAACCAGCTCAGCCCTGTGGGTTTACAAGTACATCACTTTTTTTTTTCCACAAGCAAGTCTGAGCTAGAGTGTGGACTTCTCAGACTTGCAGCCAAGCCTGCTCATTAGTTTTCAGTGACTGGTGTGTATCTTTTAAGATGAAAAAAAAATGCAAAACGCCTTCCTTTTCTTCTGCCATGTCTTCCATGATGGCAGTGTGGTGAAAAAATGGAATTAGGAATTCCTGTTAATCAAAAAATGCCAATACCTGACATCTGTTTTCTACTGGTCATTTTAGGTAAGAGACAAATGAGCTGCAACAAAATGTTCATCTGTAGAGTCACTGTGTCCTAACAATCCCATTCAGAGATTATCTTGACCTTACTGCTTTTGCTGTATCACTACTTCTGTCTCGCTCCAAAAAGTGCATCTGGATAGCCCTTAAATGTATGGAAGATCATTGCTGCTGCTTTGTCTAGAAAGAGCATTCTAATGGTTATTGCTTTTCGAAAGCATCGGGTTTGTTTGGAAGAATGTTAATGGTCTGATTTATGGGTGGAGGCCATTGGGGTGTGATCTTGTTAGTCCTTCCACGGTTCTTAACAGTTTACTTCAACCACCAGTAACTGAGCATTTTGGAAATGTGCTCTGCTAGGTCCATTTATTTACCCTTCTCCTGTAAGGCATGGACTGGTTAACTTCTCTCCATTTAGACTCTCAGAACCTAGACTCACTTTGGTTCAGCCAGCTCACATTTCTGTTATCATTTCTGTGGGTTGAAGGAAACCTGATGAAGGGAGTCCAGCCTTTTAGCAGTGTAAAGCATTAATGGCATCTTCATTAACTTCTGTGCAACGACATTTGCTGCGGCTCTGCAGCCTTCCCCTTCTTTTACTTTTTCCAGCCAAGCCCCTCGTCCATCTGTCTGTAGCCAAACCGAGCAGGAAGAACTTGTGTAATGTAATAGTCTTGTGCTTCCAGTCATAGGTGTAATCACTGAGCCCTCTGCTACTGGTCCAGAGCAGCCAGAGTCTGGTCTCTTTCCAGTCTCGTGTCCTGACATACACGAAATCAAATGAGAACAAGCAGCCTGACACGTGGCCGTTCTGGTCTCTCTCCTGCCATGTAGCTGACTGTCACCAACTAATAACTTTTATTGTGTACACTGGATTCTGGTCAGCTGCCTCAGATTTGCTTTTTAGCATTGTTTGTAGAAAGCCTTCATTTATCTATCCGCTGTATAAAAGATTTAGACCCTTCCTGCTGAGCTGCTGTGCTGCTGTTCTCTTTCCCTACATCTCCAGCCAGGTATTCTCCTCAGATGGAAGAGGCTAATCGGAGTGGATGGCAATACTCAGTCTAACCCCAGTTCCTGCTAGAGGGGCACAGCGTGCTCTCTGAAGCCCCACGCTGCACAACCACAGGAAGCAAAAGGCCCACGATGAGACAACAGTTGGCTTTGTTTGTGTATTAAGTGGTTAACCAACATGTACTTGTTGGTAACAATTAATTGTTAATTTAGAACAACTTTTTAAATGTTGCGTTACCTCCTGCGTGAAAGGAAGTAATTTAAAAGCCTCTCTGGGGTCAGCCGACTGCTACTCAGCGGATTTATCTTTGCCATGAGCTTTTTGGTAAAAGTGCTGCTTCTGTCTAGAGACCACAAATCTTGTTTGTGCTTCCCCTTGCAGAATGTTTATTACACCAGCAATCAGCAGCTCCACGTGGGTGTTCTGAGTCCCACCATCGACGATGATGACAACAGATGCCTGGTGGATGTGAACAGCAGGCCCAGGCTCATTGAATGCAATTATGCCAAAGCCAAGAGAATGAAGCTTTACTGGCAGTTTACTCAGGTAATTCTTACTCGGCAGACATTTCAGAAAGTTCAAAAGCTTTGGTTCCAAAACGCGAGTAATCTGTTTCCTGACAGAACCAGCTTTAGGCTTGCTTTCATTGTGCAGAGCCAGGAAGTTATGTTTGTGTTTGGTTCCAATGTCAGCTACTTTGTTGAGGTTATAAAACTTGTCCTATGTTTTCTGAGTTCACAACGAATTATTTGTTTCTATGGCAGAGTGCTACAGTATTATCTCAAGGTTAAACAAAGAGGGTTTGTGGTAGAGTCAAATGCAAAGTAGCCTATTTAGGAAGAAGAAACAGAAAGTTGTTGTTTGTTTTTCTGCAAGTAGGAACTCAAGAAAAGAGGGCAGTGGGTCATTACTGGTAACAGCCTCATCGCGATACTCCTGCAGTTCCTTACCTAGGAAGGAAAGGGGGAGGAGGGGAAGGGGGGTTTGAGAGCACGCGATCCAGGCTTGGTATCCACACTTCATAACTGGTTTAGAATTACAAGGAAGAACTATAAAGAAGCCACAAAAGTTCAGGGCTAGAAAGCATGTTCTGTGATAGTGCATCTGGAGAGCGCCCCGTCCAGCTTCGCTGCAAGGAAGGGGCAAGGTGGATGGAAGCCTGGCAGTGTTTCCTGGAGGGACACAGGGGATCCTGAAGACAAACCAGGTTTCAGTGGTCAGAGGTAAAGATAGTGAAATGTGGCCTTTCAAAGGAAGGTAGCATTTTTCCCAAAGGTAAGAATTAAGACATTAGCAGTTTACCATGCCACGTACTGATGTGTCAGATGCTTAGGATCGACAAAATGAGAGCACAATACAAATACCTGACTTAGCTTCTGAAAAATTTACCAGCTGATGAGAATTTCACCAGTCAGAGGTGCTCCTCTGCAGTCTTGAGACTACACATCTAGTTGTGTACTGCAGCCCATGAGCTGAGGCTCACTCTTAATTTTATACCCGCATTTCACCTTTTCCTGGATGTGGGTTTCAGAATATATTCTGCAAAGCCATTAGTTGTTGGTTGTTTTCTTTGACTCCAACAGCTGTGATCAGTGTATGGTAGAACATTGGTAATGCAGAGTGTGGCGTCTGCCTTCGTGCAGAGAGCATCTGGACAGGAGTCACTAAGGCACAGTGTTACCGTTATTTGTATTTATACTTAGAAGTGGTCAAGGTCTTTTCCTTTAAAAGGCAGCTCTCACATGGGAGACCTTAAATCTCTAGCCTGGAAAGACACCCCGGCTTTCAGTCTACTCAAAGGCAGAGTGTTAATTATGTCTTCTCTCAAACTGTAACAAGAGGCTTGACATGATGGTGGGGGGGCATCTGTGCACTCATGGTTTTGGTACCATTTAAAAGTATACATGTATTTAAATAGCATTTCAGCCACATTTTTGTACTGTCCCTCTATTCAGTGCCTGCTCTGTGTAACTCATCCCTCCAGTGACAGTGGTTTCTGCTCCTGTGTCCTGCTGCTATTTTGTTATACTAATTATGTTAGATCTGATTTGGGGGGCAGCAGTAGAACGCCTTGGTAATTTAGCTACTAAAACTTCAAAAAGGGGATTTACTTTATGCTTGTTTTCCGTATTTCCATTCCACGTTCCACACATAAAGTCCCGATGAAGGTGCAGTGCTGCTGAAGTAGCCTCTATGGACTGGACTTAGGTCTTCTACAAAGAAACTTCTGCCCAGGAGAGGTGCAAGCTAATTAGTTGTTCATGATAGATGAGACACATGAAATAATTAAAAGCTTGCTGTTCAGTAAGCATTCTGTTAATACACAATGCAACTGAAATGCCATTATTTCTCAGTGTACAGCACAGTCCACAGCCCCTTCCCTGTTCTGTACGGTAGAAGGAAGCTAATGAGAGTAATCAAGGCTTGCCAGAGAAACTGATGAAGTCCATCTGCAATGCTCCGGTTTAGCCTGGTGAAAGGGGGTGTTGCTGTGAATACACTGGACGCTGTCATCCTTATTCTTTTTGTAAAGCTCTGGTGTTTATTTTCCACATTATGCCAGAGCAGAACTACTGAAGCTAAGCCAGACTGTAAGTAGTGATGGTTGGTAGTCCTGAAGTTTGTGAGATATTATTTAAAATGTAGATGCTGGACAGAGGTTTGGGGTTTTTTTTGTAGCACCTTCCTTTGGCTGCAAATATGCATTGACTTCTGTGGATTCTCTAGCCCTTCACCAAGAGTGTCTGATGCTATTGGTAATTAAAAATACAGCAGCACAAGTAGAAAATTGTCTCGGAAAGGGAATGGGCACAAGACTTACCAACCAGAGCAGGATAAACCAACTGAAGGAGGTTTCCCACACCAGCACAAGAATCAGTATTTGCCCTGCACTCCAGACGTGTATATTAAAATTTGATGAGGAAACTCTGTCCCCTTTCTGCACGCCACACTGTGTTCTGCGGGGCACCGTGACAGACTTCGGTCTGGTTGAGAGAGGGGTGTACAGCTTTGTGGAAAAGAATTCTTCAGGTACCATTTTCCTTCTCCCTCGCATTGTTAAGGTAGTGATGAGAGGAAGCCTTATGCCAAAGGGTCATCCTCACCTACTGGTCTTGCTTCTGAGATCTTCTACAGAATTACCTAATTCTTAATTTGCATCTTTGATGAGAGGTGTGTCTACATAGTACAAGTGTGTCTATGTACATCTGTCTATCTCAAACTCGATTCCTTGGTTTCTAATTTATCATTTCCTTTGTTTTTAAAGCTTTTAAAGTTGTGTGGCTACATTCAGTATGAGGCAGCTGGAGTCGAAGTCCACTGGTACCTGTGGACAAACTAATGGTTTAAATGGGCAGCCCTCTGGGGGGAACCACCAGCTCGAGCTGTTTTCAGCATAGGTCATGGATAGAGGCCTTGGGAGACCCTGTGCTATTGTTTTGTACAGGACAAACTTGCATCAAGCATTCAAAGCTTGTATTATCTGTTTGTATAATCAGGATCCATCTGAGCAAATTTCCATGCTCCAGAGTTTTGTACAGCTGCCAAATGCAATGAGACCCAGTAAAACGTAGGCTTCTGTGACATTCTTCTTTCCAAGGCTTCTTCAAGTCTTTATAACTGTAATTATGTCAAATTATGTAAATCAGCCCTGAAAAGACTCCCATCAACTGGGTAGTGTTCAAGAATTTTATTGTTCGGGTTGTTTGTCAAGCCTTCTCTTAGGGAAATGCAATTTATTTTGGGAATACTTGTATGCTGAGCAGTCTTCGAGGTGTTTGACAGTTACCTAGTTCACTCTGTCTCACTCCATTTTCATTTCATCAGAATAAAATTAGACCTTATAGCAATACAGTGAGTAATCAACAGTAATTACATAAGGCAGAGAGGACAGAATAACAAGAATCACAGGGTGCTACAATCATCAGAGTATACGGATTCTAAGTGGTGCAGTCAGGTTTTCTGGAGGGGGAGTATGGGGATTTGGGTTTTTAAGAAGTTTCTCAGGTCCAGTCAGGTTTTTCAGGTTTATTGCTGATAGAAAGGCAGTTGTGACATAACACCTGTCCTGCCCCTGAAATTCCTCGTTACATACACCACCTGACTGACAGCAGGTCAGTTCCAAAGTACGTCCGCAGCATCTTAGGATTCCTCCAACAGCACAACAACGGTGATAGACGGAATATTGCTGTAATTACTATTTAACTTGAGGTGTCTTTGTGTTTACACTTGGTCAGATAGGGATGTGGCTGTTTCTCATGTTCCCAATCAGACCAGCTACACCAGCACTAGTTGCTGTTGGCAGAAACGTGACAGGTGAATGCTCTGTGTAAAAAGAAGTATGAGGAAGGCCATGAGGCAGAGCTAAAACCCTAAGAGATTAATCCTTTTAAGGCTGTTCCTTATTGAATTCTTTTCAGTACAGCACACTCTGTTAGTTCAAGTGATTCACCTTCCAGTGGGGTTGCTACAGCCAGGTAAGAAGAGTATGTGTGGGGACAGACACTCATCGTGGACCTGCCTCATGGGCAGGGGAGGCTGTGCAGAGCCCGTGCTCATATCCAGCAGCAGTCACATCTGCCTGGGAGGCTGACACTGCTTTCCCATCTTACAGAGTCAGTGCTGGACGTTTCCATGAGAAGCGTTCCAGTTCAGAAGCGTTCAGAGGGGGTGCTATCCCAAGAAGCTGTACATAAAATTTGTTGCTGACAGCTGCAGCTACCAGATGTGTAATTTCCCAACTATCACAGTAGAAATTGCTTTGGAAGGAAAAGGGAAGACAGACAAGAACAAATGAATTAGTCATTACGTGATTCCATGGATAAATGTGATGATTCGGGTCCCATTTAAATAGGTGTTAGATAAGGGAGAGATTAAATAGATAGTCATTGTAGCTATATAAAGAAGGAATAGACTGAAAGCATTTACATCTTGTTCGTCCTACAGATTTTAGCCTTTGCCAGACAGTCATTCTAAGTTATTCTTACCTGCCTTTAAAGGATGTGCAATACCACTGCTAGCTAGAACCATTACCCCCTGCCACATCCCAAACAAGTATGGGAATGCAGGGTGCAAACTGCATGGCAGGATTAAACTGAAGGCTTGCCAAGCAAGCAGAGAATCTCTGCATTGATTTCTTAGGCCCCCTTGCTGAGCAGACAGTGCAGAGTGGAAGATAACACCATTAAACAGCAGTTTCCTTCTAATGTCCACTCTTGAGTTTTCAAGCCATATATTAGCCAAGGACATTGGTGCACAAGAGGGATTCATTTCAGCAGAGCTTTATGGTCCCCATGTACTGCTTCAGATTCTTCCATTATGAGAAAAATGGCATCATTAATTTAGAGAGAATTTGAATTGATGCTGTGCTTCTGGCCCCGGAGGATGTAGAGACGCTCGGGGTGTATGTGAGATGTCAGGCACCACACCACAGTCCGCAGCACTGTGCGCCTGGCAGCTCAGAACGGAAAGGGGACTATGATCCTGGTAATAGAAACAACAGACTTTGATCCCGCAGGAGAAATATGAAGAAAACCAGAACCCAATCACTCAGTTATCTGAGCCCACAGACTGGGTTAAGCCCCGCATTTTCAGTTGAGGCTGGTTTTTAAACAGCCAGTGTTGTCAGGAAGGGGTGCTGGTTTAAACCTCAGCCACTACAGAGCAATTCCACCAGCCACAGGGACCCCAGAGCAGTGTTGGTGTGCAGGTCCAGTACATCAGCAGCACTTCCTTCTACACTTGGCTGCTCTGCCAGTCTTTGATCAACTGTTACCCTCAACTTGCCTGTACTTAATCTGTGAACCAAGTGGGTACCTGCACAGGGTGTTACAGCTGGAGGACAAGGGACATGAACTGGTGTTCTGCTTACACATAAGGAAGTGACAGTAGTGCTTTTTTCTTTTTCATATAGTAAATTTGTCCTAATTCATGTGCAACTTGGTTAATACTGGTTAATATTCTTGTCATATTATACACTTATTAAAACCAGGTATATTAGAGTCTTTTGGGTTTATAATTGGTTTCAGCTGTGTCTTAGCCTACGAACCCTGCAGTCTCATTTATGCAGAATGGAATTGCTTAGAAGTACAGAAGTCTGAAAACATTCAGTCTTTTTCCACGTTAAATACCTGACTTCAAATTAGATACATTTTCATATTTGCAAAACACATGTAGAAATAATAAACCCAAATATTAGTATATAATACCAAGTTTTAACAATGGGTGTTAAAATCGCTTGCAGTTGTTGCTGTAGTTAGTTGCAACCAGAGTTTCCTTGTGTAAGTTCAGCCTTCTATTTGAAGTAATTTTCTAGTAGCAAGTTTTCGTCTTTGCAAATTAGGTGTAGAACTGGCCAGCTAGAAAGTTTGTGAGTGAGTACAGCAGTAAAATGAGCTTTTAGTGGGTGCATTTCAAGTCTTTCCCAGGAGATCACATTATGCAGTATTTACTCTCCCGAGGACTACATTTAAGCTCCAAAGACACTTGTGCTGAATTAATTTAGAAGGAAGTTAACACATACCCATGTTTTTCCTTCAAGACTGATGCCTTATTTGCATATTTTAGCATATCATTTTAAACGCCACAGTTATTTACAAAGCAACTGTTTGTTCTACTTCCACCTGATTTTCCCTAATTTGGGCTGTCCAGACAGGCTCCACGGCAAGCTGCTGCTGCCTGGGTCCTGCACGGCCTTCTAATGACAGGCATCAAGAAGAATGGCCAAGTCCAGAGGCTGTTCTACAGCCTGACCGAGAGCCAACCCTTACCAAAGAAGTGTCTGGGTTTCAGGAGATCTGAGCTCTGCTCTCGGGCCCTCCTTTGCACTGCTGGGCCAAGCACTTCTTGGGCCCTGCATTCCTCAGCTGTGAGATGGAAGTATTTTTACTTTTAGCATACAGCTGTTAGCATTTCTGACTTCCCCGACTGTCATGGTTGAATCTCGGCCAGCAGGTAAGCACCATGCAGCCTCCCCTCCACCCCAGTACAATCAGGAGGAGAACAGTTCAATAACTGAAAGAAAAATAAGCTATTATTATTAAAATAGTACTAATTGGAATGAAAATGAAGGTAACGAGAAGAGAGTGAAATAAACCCAAAAAAGACAAGTGATGCAACAATGCCAACATCTATCCCAGCCAAGACTAGGACACAGATGAGAACAAACCACTGTCCTGATCAAGTCAGCAGAAATGCCATCTTTAATTCCAGTGGAGACAAGAACTGTGCATGTAGGCAAGGTCTGGATACCAGGTAACACTCTACAACCCAAGCTAAAAATGCTTGAGAAAAATGTTCTCTTGGAAGGCAATTAAATCAGGATACACTAATGATAGATGTGTGACAGACAAAAAAGAGGATTTGTTACTTAGTAAGATTTCAGGTCATCGAGTCCTGGATTCTGAACCTGACAGTGACACTCTCCTGTACAACAGACAAAAAGTAGATTATTTCCATTATTGCCTGAGTAAACTGTGCAAGGCCTGTGCTGCAGCCACGAGGACATTCCTCTCCCAATATCAATTATAACCAGCTAATAGGTTTGTGTGGTTACTGGGGAAAAGCCATTTTCAATAACTAGACACTGTGACCAAAGTCCTAAAGAGCCCAGCCTAAATTCCCATGTTACAATGGGCCGATCAGTTGGAATACGAGTGCAAATTCCTTTCTTAATTTTCTTCACTTGGCACTCAATTTATTTCTTGGCCTCCAGAGATTGGTTTAATCATAAGCATATAATGACAATGCAAGCAGTTCAGTTTCTGGGTTAAAATGAGTTAGGAAGCCTTCATATTGAGCACTCGGATTCAAAAACAAGACTAATTGAATACACCACATGCAGACAGAATAAATACAATTGTCATTCAGTATTTTTGTTTTCCGAAGGATATTAGACCTCAGTAAGAGTTCCGTCTCCCAAAGAACGAGGGGTCTATATTTGCTCTCATCCAAACCCCATAAATCTTTGGGAATCTGTTAAGATGTCTCAGGAAGCTAGGAATATTGAGGTTTCTAAGTGTGGTGAAGGAGTTTCTAAATTGCCTGGTTGAAGATGAGTAACCAGGTGTTGCCCTACACCGAGGCTGGTCAATAACAACAGAGCTTTTCATCTTCACCTTAGTTTTCTAGCTATGTGCTGTATTAGAACAATATGTTCATTGATAAGAAGAAGAAGAGAAAGAATAAGCCAGTGAAGTGCTCCTAGGCGTGATCTCCAGGTGCATGCTGGGGATGGAGTTTGATTAGCAAACTAATATTGCATCTTGTGTGTGCTACAAAGCGGGGAGGGAAGACACGTTAATGAGATTGTTACACGGACAGGCAGTGCCTCAGAAAGCAGCAGATACAGAAGTGATGATTGCTTCAAAACCAAGCAGAAAGGCAAAGCCCAGGAATACACAATTCACCACATCACAGTTCAGAAAATTAATGAAGGAGATTAATTACCTCATCTAGAAGACTGCCTCAGGCAATGGTCAGTGGTTGCTGTTTCGCATGAAGGAGCTCTGTCTGAGCCAGCAGCTGACTGTAACACCAGGAGGATTGCTTTCTTGACCCCTCATGTGTCCTCTTCATGAAGATGGGAGATTGGATTTGTCGGAATGATCATCTCAGCATACCTATAAAAAGTTATTTTATTAGTGTTCTTAAAATTAACCCAGCCCACTAACAACATCTGGTTGGTACCTGCACCACTGAATTTGACAGGCTTCCTATACCCACATAAATCAGAGCAGTTGTTGCAAATTCTAACTCTGAGAGAGTCTTTTTTACCTTAGAAAAAGTTCATTGACTGGTTTCACACTGGTATGCACAGGTTCACTGAACTCAGATCCCACTAAATTTCTGTTTACATCCCTTGTTTTATTTCATTTTAATACATATTATTTTGTTATTTCCCCCCAGCTGAATATTCCATCGCACATTAAAGCATCTTTGTTGCCTTTCTCTGTCTTCTACTTTAGGCACCTTGAAGCAAGCCTAGATCAAAGCAGATAAACCAAGCCTGACTTGCTTGCAGAAGTCCTTTATATATAAACTCAGAATGAAAGAGAAGGTGGAAACTTTTCCAAGCTTTCCACAAAATGCCTTTGTAAAACATGCAAATACAACCCATGCATCCGCCACTCCCATTTTTCCCCTAGTTTTATCATAATACTATTTCTTTACACAGGCAGCTTACTGTATGGCACAATCCATGAAAAGAAAGACTGTGTAAGGAAAAAAAATACTCTACTTTTTGGTTAGAGCAACTCTACCCTGCAGAAAACACTGGTGCAGAGCATTAGCTCTGGATTGTTCTCCATAGAGCAGATGTCGCTCGAGACTGCAGAGGTGGTTAGAAACACAGGACTCACCTGTCTCTAACACTCCTGCTCTTGGGAGGAGGTATGAAATGTAGCATTGGTAGTGGCGTTAACTTACACAGTGTAGAACCACGTCCTCAGTTCCCATTCAGAACTCCAGAGTATGGAAGTTAGAGCGGGAAGTAGCCAGAGGCTCCTCAGTAGAGGGGGTTCTGCATTTACAAATCTAGGGAGTGCTCCCAAGAATTAGGCAGCATATGGCAGAAGGAGGATGCAGTAGAGACAAATGGGGAGGAAAAAAAATGTCAGCCCGTGAATCACCTCTCACCAACGCCCATTTCTGGAGCCTACTCTTTTGTGACTGTCAGTTCTCCAAAAGCCATTCAGTTTCTTTCTAAATGAACTGTCCCATTAACCTGGTACCCAGGACAGCAGCTGCAGCCAGAGGAGCCCTGCACAGCATTATCAGCTGCACTGCATAAAGCTAGTTTTTCCTTTTCTCCAAAGGACTTAGCAGGTAATCCTAGCTGGCAGCAGATCAACACAATACATCATCATCTGCATTGGCTGCCAAAACAAAACCAACCCTACGTTCAGCTCTAAGTCCTGCATTGAGCCAGGGCTGTCAGTACAGATAAAAGATTCCCTTTTGGAACTACTGCCCACTCCCCACCCCAGAAACAGTGTTCAATAATTAATTTCTTTAAATGCTGTTGTATACACAGTTTTATGGTAGATGTTTTTCTAATAATAAGTCAGAAAGATTTCCAGGCCACTGCTGATACAGTAATGATTTGTGTTTGCTTCCTGAAAAGATCCCTAATGATCTTCCTAGCCTGGCTAATGTATTCTTCTTCAAAGCCTGCCTCAATTTTCTTAGGTTTATCTCCATTTTCTGAAGTAAAATTATAGGTTTCAGCTATCATATCCTGAAGAGCTTCTTTATATTTCAGCGAAGGCTTGAATTTCTTTCTTTGCAAGGTATTATTTTCTTAATCTTGCTGCTAACAATGGGCCTTTGTAATCTGTTATAAAGCTGTGATAAACCAATATAGATGTGGAAAATATTACTGACAGGTATAAACCCATACATTCCATTTCTGATTTTTATGCTGTTCCTCTGTAATTTATTTTTTTTATTCCAATTACATTCTCTATGAAACTGCATTTCCTTTTGCCAGGTTTAATGGCTTTTATTTAAGTACTTCAATAGTATTTTGTATTTTCACTGGTGTACCTGTGCTCGGAACCTAGACTGCTCTACATTCACGTGGCCAAGCCAGATAAAACAAAGCAAAATTCTTGCCCAGCCCACTAGTTATTATAACCTAATCTGGCTGTACAGATGAGGCTGCATCATGTGCTTTGCCACAGCATGAAAAAATTGTTACGTTAATATAAAAACAGCATTTTCTGTTTATGAAATGAGTGGAATGAGATGGTGTGATGCAGGCATTAAATTGTTGTAGGGTTGAATGATGTGTCTAATGGCATTGTCAGGGGGCGTTTCATAGCCTCTCCTCCCTGGGTACCAGCGAGCCAAGGAACAGCCGGGGCTCACATGGCTACCTGACAACAGAACCAGAGTGCAGGAGGAGAAACAAAAAAATACATATTTTTCCTTTAAGACATGGTATGGCTGCTCCCTATTATGCCACCTAAGTTTACGTTGTGCACAGTAATTAGTTTCACTTAATAGGGGAAAACAAATTCACCTTTTCTGAGAGTCTGGCGAAGATCCTGATTTGCCTCCCTAACTGGAAATAGTGATCTGAAGAGCTGACAGGCAACACATTTTTAATATACACTGCTGTATATAATATTTCATACACATAACAGCAGTTAAATGGACCTTACTCTCACAGCAGTCATAGCAAGTATGAGGAACAAAGTGCCTTTGAAGAAGAGCACCAGCTAGCAATATACTTCTCTGAGGAATATTTCAATTTAAAGAGATAAAATTAATTTTTAGAAGATTTGTAATTTCGTTCTTAAGAGATTTGAACAATAAAGAGCATGTTGCAGAGTCTGCTTTACTCACAGAGCACCTGTTTGTTAGCAAAGAGTTGGAAAATTTCTCATGCTGGTTCAGACTTGAGAAGGAATGAATCGATCCCCTATATGTACCATTATAGATACACCTCTGCTTCTAACACAACTACAAAGCAGAAACTCTAAACTCAGTAACAGCATCCACTATTGCCAATGAATGGGCAATACTGAAAATACATGGATTATGGCATGGGAGAAATTACTTTTTCCTATGAACATTTTCTCACTGCAGCAACATCCAACAAGTGACCGCACAGACGATACAATGGCTTGTAAAACATCGAGTAATTCCCAGTTCTGGGGAAGTGAACTGGATGATCACGCATTGCTTGGAGTGGAAATGATCTATGTTAGCTATCCTTCTGCATAATTCTGTCATTCAAGAGTATCAAACCAGGAGTGAAGATTACATGTCCACTCTGCCTTTTGAGGCAGAAAGTCTCAATATTTGAGGTCACTAATTGGGGTATAAATAGAAAATTACAGACTGGTGATCTGTACAGCCTATGGGGTGCAAACAGGTTACCCTTGTAACCTTGTAGGCCCTTCTGCTGGAGTAGCCATGGTGAGGCATGCTGCTAGGAGCAGTTTTTTCTGTCAGGCAGAATAACTTCAGCTTTAATATGATGAGGAAAGAGTAGGTTTAAACGCTCTTAGAAAGGTGTACACTTAATAGTAACTTGTTAGAAAGAGCTAATAATAATTGGGCTGGTTTTCACTAATGCTGAGAACCTCCAGCATTCATTTTTACAAGTGATTAAACCCAGTCTGAAGTTTCATACTCAAGAGCTTTTACCAGCTTATAAAGCCCTGGTGGAGTCTAAAGCAACCACCTCACTTCCCCATCTTTCTACCCTGGGAAATTTGGAAATTTCCTGGGAAATTTGGAAAGCCAGTAAAACAAGTTGCAGCTCACAGAACCCATCACGCCTACCTAAACAACTGGCATGTCACAGATCACATCCAGCAAGATGTGCCAAGTACAAACAATGACTGAATTGACCAAGTCAATTCAAAGTTGTGAATTATTTATTCAGCTTTAATAATGCCAGAAGCCACATTCAAATCCTTCCTTCAAAACTCTGTGGAGTGCTTTTTAGTTCATATAGCAAAGCACGACCTTGGCAATATGACTTCAGAGTAAAGAACAGAAAATTACTTTGTTCTTGCTGAAGAGAATTCTTACTGAGGAAAATTACAGAGTAAACAAAATGGTAAATTTCTATTAAATACAGCCAGAAAGGAGATTTTACACTGCGACCAGTAAAATCTGATCTGATTAAAAAGCCTGTCAGTTGGCACAAAAGATAAGTAACCATGAGGTGAGATTTCTGGCAAGAAAACCAAAGCGTGACCTCTTCAGAACTTCCTGGCTGCGTATATGGTCACAGAAACATCTCTGTGCATCTTCTGCCATGAAATCAAGCACACTGTGTCTTGAAGGGAATTCATCCGAGGAGTGTAACATGGTCCATAACCCCAGTTCTGCAGCAGCAATGGTCTGGAGGGCAGGACCTTGAGGTGCCATGGTGTGTGCACACACTACAAGCTGTTCCAATGCTCCGTCCCATTCGAAGCCCTTTGGACAGGGAGGGCTTCCAGACGTTACAGAAACTTTAGGGCAGCTTTCAATAGAGCCAGTTCTGCAAGAACAAACATTTCAGAGAGGGCTCGCCCCACTTTACTGCCCTGCAGAACAACAGTGGGAAGGGGGAACATTTGGAAACTGTGTATCCACCACCCCCCAGTAAACACAAACAAGACCCATGAAACAGTTCAGCAAAGACTAATTCTTTTGTACTGCTTATTAGCACTGCAGCTCTGAGCTGGCCTATGCAAGTACATACAACACGCTGCTGTTCTTCCACATGACAGGCGTGCGTGGGACTCCAGCAGTTTGCAGGCACCTCAGGTGGTAGCGTAGATGCCGTCTATTGGATACATTCTACTGTAATGAAGGGCTTGAACAGAAACCTCTCCGTACGGCAGAGAGGCAGAAAGCACAGGAATGCTGAGGGGAGGCGGTGGTGTTGCTGGCCACTGTGTGCACTACAGCACATCCCAACATACTGGTCACAACGGGATGCGTGGCGCGAGGTAGTGCGAGCATTACAAGTCTGCTTGGGAAGCACTCAGTTTTCTAGGTGTCCAAGGCTACCAGCAGGAGTTGGGAGCATTCGTGCTTCTCACAGGAAGCTTCAGTTTGCATTGCAGACTCCCTCAGGTTTTCAGTCAAACTCGGCAGTGCTGTCACATTCTGTCTCTTTTACACACCAGTTGACCTGGATAGTTATTTATGCTCTTGAGACTTGTGCTGCCATCGAGCTGCCTCTCAGCAATGATCTCAAGCCTAATTCTGTTCAAGTGGGCAGAATTCCTCTTTAACATGTCTCAGCCTATAGAATTACATTTCATGGATTATTAAAGACGTTGCCCCAGGCTATCAATTTTTTTCCTTTAAAGTGGAAAGTAGAGGTCTTCGCTAGGATGGGAAAGGGAACCAGACAGGCAACTCTGCTTTGCTTAGCCTCGAGTGGGGTATTACAATAAACCCTTTTGCTGAGCAAGCGGCAAACGTGGCTGTCAAGAGTTTTATACAAGTTTTACAGAATTAACTAAAAGGACACCTTTGTCTGCACTTGGCTTTAGGGTTCCAAATGCTAATGCTGGTGACAGACGGCAGAATCCATTCAGGAATACTGTTAGTTGGAGGGCAGGCCAGTCACAGTAGCAAAAGGCAGTGTGAGCATTCAGTGTGGCAGCCCTGCTTGCTCTCTTCTCCCAGCAGATGCTTAGTTCACGTGCTTTCCCCACTGACCACCTCCCTGGTGCACACCTTGCACCACACACCGCAGGCTCTCTCATCACCCGAGAGGTAACGGACCAATGCCCCTGGCACCGGCTTGCATTAGGCATATGAAAGGGGAGGGAAAAAGAAAATTAAAGGAAAAAAAAAAAAAAAAAACCATCAAGACGGCCACAACCAAGAACG
>VWZY01010832.1:730925-777205 GCA_013399075.1 Chloroceryle aenea
GGGAGCTAAGCTGTTCTAACAGGGCTTGAGCCTCTATGTTTCTTGGGGGGCAGGGGGGGTGTGTGTGTGTGAAATCATGCTCTCCACACACTCACATCACACACATTAGTCACTCCTTCACTTTGGTGTCTCTTATGTTACACACAGCAGCTCCAGTGTACTCAGCAGGGTGATTTTTCAGTAGCCACTGCAGAGTGCTTTGCAGCACGTTCAAAAGACCTTCCTCAGCTTTTTATCTCCTGAGTCACTTGTTTCTGTCAAACAGAATCTGGATTTCACAGGAGGGTACACCAGGAGAAGAGAAGGAAGGGGTGTGCTTTTTGTGTGGTTTTTTGATTGCTTGTTTGACTCTTCCTGCGGAGGGGTTTACATTTTGTTTACGTGGCTGCCTGTATTGAAGTACTGTGCATTAACACCTTTACTGTAGCACCTATGTGCTCTATACAATTGAGAAGGAAAACACTGTCTGCACTGCAAGCACCCTCCTTCCTCTGCCCCAAAGTCATCACTGGGAATAGAAGGCATTTGGGCCACGGACGTGAAACCCTTGGCCACTGGAACAAATGGGAGCTAGGCAGAAAGAAATTCCAACTTGGCATGGTGGTATTTCAGCCTTACTGCTGTGGCTTCCTCCACCTAACAGAGCTCTAAGTTAGGTGACTAGGCCCCATACACAGTCCTGGGGGAGAAAAACTAGGCACCTAAGAACAGGATTCACAAAGCACTGCCAACAAACCAGCTAGCCAGCAGCTGGCCAGACCTGAGCACCCGAGCCCATTCCCCTTCACCAGCATGAAAGCTATTCTCAGGATGGCACCACAGAGCAGTTCACAGCGTCTGGGCAAGGTAAGTGGTACCAGGGAAACGCGTGGTTTAGTGCTGTGCTGTACATAAAAATGGAGATAATCAGTTCTGTCCTTTCACCNAAAAAAAATAACACCATCAAGTAGGCTAACACCAAGCAGTCTGAAGTAAGCCCTACACAGGCTTCTTTCCCTGTACTTCAGAAGAACTCTTTTGTTTATGTGCCTGTGGAAAGGAACAAGAGCTGTGTAGACTGCATCCCCTCGGAGGGACTGAGCCATGGTTCTGCACAGACCTCACATCTCTTGGGAGCTAAGCTGTNGGGTGTGCTTTTTGTGTGGTTTTTTGATTGCTTGTTTGACTCTTCCTGAGGAGGGGTTTACATTTTGTTTACGTGGCTGCCTGTATTGAAGTACTGTGCATTAACACCTTTACTGTAGCACCTATGTGCTCTATACAATTGAGAAGGAAAACACTGTCTGCACTGCAAGCACCCTCCTTCCTCTGCCCCAAAGTCATCACTGGGAATAGAAGGCATTTGGGCCACGGACGTGAAACCCTTGGCCACTGGAACAAATGGGAGCTAGGCAGAAAGAAATTCCAACTTGGCATGGTGGTATTTCAGCCTTACTGCTGTGGCTTCCTCCACCTAACAGAGCTCTAAGTTAGGTGACTAGGCCCCATACACAGTCCTGGGGGAGAAAAACTAGGCACCTAAGAACAGGATTCACAAAGCACTGCCAACAAACCAGCTAGCCAGCAGCTGGCCAGACCTGAGCACCCGAGCCCATTCCCCTTCACCAGCATGAAAGCTATTCTCAGGATGGCACCACAGAGCAGTTCACAGCGTCTGGGCAAGGTAAGTCATACCAGGGAAACGCGTGGTTTAGTGCTGTGCTGTACATAAAAATGGAGATAATCAGTTCTGTCCTTTCACCTAACGCCATTAAGTGAGAAATGACAGGAGAGATTTAGCAGTACCATAGCCAGATTTATATCCCACGTCCAAAAGTCAGGCAAGCAATGGAGCTGAGCTAGTGTCCTGTAAATGGGTCATTTTCTGACAAGACAGCAAGTGGGACATCATTCTCCTGAGCCCTTAGTGCAAGATCTGAGCTGAGGACGTCTTAAGACACCAAAAGTGAGACAAGAACTAACTGATAAACACAGAGCTAGTTAACTTAAACGACAGCAACACAAGCACCCCCAACTTCCTTGTGGTTCCAGCGGACGTGATCTCGATTTCTGGGTTCAGGTGGGGTGAACTGCGACTCCCAGTTTAAAGCCAGGGAGCTGACCCTGGGTGCCATGCAATGCTGGGTCTATCCAGAGACAAACCCTCATCAACAGCTTTCACTGAGCACAGAAACTGTATGTTTTGCTAGAAGAAAATAACAAAAAAAACCCCAACACGACTGATTCTTTTGATAAGGAGAAAATATCCCCTAAGAAGGCCAAAGCAACTTGGAGGGTGGTGTTAGGATGTGACTTTAGTATAAGGGAGCAAACAGCATATTCTAAAGCTTTGCCTAATTTTCCCCCCTGCAAATGGTCCACAAAAGGTCACTCTCTTACCCAAACCTGTATTTGAAACTTAGAGCTTTCAAATATAATGTATTAGCATCAGAAAGGTCCAGAAAATGGTTTTAGAAGTCACTTCTCAAAGAACTTAGGGAGTACTACAGAAATCCACCCCAGCTGGGAAGTTGTAATGCAGGCAGTAACACAGACTGGGCCAAGACGGCTGAGGTGTTTTCTGTATGGGGCCACTGGCTGTTTCAGAGGAGCAGCCGAGCCACTAAGATCATGGTTACAAAGCATGGCTAGGAACACAGCCCGACTCGAGCAAGCCCCTTTGCTGAAATGGTAGCCAGGCAATCGAAGCTATTTACACTGCATCAGAGAGTAAGCCAGCCCATCACAACAGGAACCTCCCCTCCACAGCCAGCCTTGTCCTTATCTCGTCCCCAGCTTCTTCCCAGTAGCAGCGGACTCCACCAGGTGGACAATGCAATGATCTCTAATCTCTGTTACACACAGCAGCAATGCAATACGCTCACAGTGTTTAATCCAAACTTTTTTTCCCCCCATCTTTAAAGGGAGGTCCAATCCAGAACCGAAAATCCAAGCGTTGCCTGGAACTGCAGGAGAACAATGAAAATGAATTTGGATTTCAGCTCGTCCTTCAGAAATGCACTGGACAACGCTGGTCTATAACAAATGTCCTGAAGAGCTTGTCATCATAGCAGACAATTTCTTACCCCTTTCTTCTGCTACTGTGTAGCAAACACTGCATTGTTGCCTGCTGTACTGTATTCCTCCCCGGTTCCTTCTCTCCTCTCTTTTGTCCCTTTGATTTTATTTTGTGAGTGTGTGAAAATCGGGTTGTGGGCTGAAAAGAAGACATTTTTATTTTACAATGATGTTTTCATGGCATTTATAGAGACACTGAATGACAGGTGATGGGTAGGCTATCCTAAAATATTTTACAACTGTAAATAGGAAACAAATGGAGAATATTTATAACTCAAACTTTTATTGAATAAAAAAGTCCAGACACTATGACTGACTAGCTGTCTCCATGGGAATCCAGTTGGGAGTTAAGTGATGGTTTCTTTTTTTAATTAATCCAAGCAAGCCGTTGCCGAGCATCAGTGTTCTCCAGACTTGTGGCTACAAGTCCTACCTCTGCACTAGGAGCTGCCGCCACGATGGAGGAGTTTCTCCTTTCTCCCTCTAGCAAGGCCCACCTGGGCTCTGCAGCTGCCAGTGTGCAAACACAGGGGGAGAGGTGCAGGGCATTGTGGGGGGCACGGAGGATTATAGGATCTACCCACATACTTTTCCTCATCAGCACTACTAAATAAAACCACAGAGAAAATCCCAGGGCTCAAGGGAGGCAGGGAAGAGAATTACTTGGGGGATAAGCTAGAAGAGAAAAGCAGAAGCTACTGAGAGTACAATAAATAAATAAATAACTATCCGAATCTAAAAGTCATCATCCTTTCTTTTGCAGAGAACATTCTCATGCCCTTTCATGAAAGATTAATATCATCAGATAATCAAATTAGCTGGCGAGCTGTCATATTGTGACATCTGCATGCCAGTTTCTGTCACATGCCTTCCAGAAAGAACACGGTTATTAAAACCTGCCCCTTGATTATTAATTGAATTATGGCCTATTGATCCATACCTTTCTTTTACCTCAGCACCATGTCTGGCACTGTCAAGGGCACTGTAGAATCAACACACTGCTGAAGATTACTACATGAGTCAGAGGTACAGGAAAATGGCATTTTCCAGCAGGGTTGCTGACAAGTCCCACCCCACCCTTCCCCAGAGAGCACTCGCAGCTACGTACCTATCGCTGAAGACATTTTACACAATCAGCTGGGTCCAAGTTCAGGAGTCTCTTAAAATCACAGCTGTTAATTTGCCTTTTTGATAGTGAGACTGCTGGGAGGGAGCTGCAGGACTGTGACCCTCTGGGTCCAGGCAGGGCAGGGACAGGACAGTACGTGGGGCCACAGCCCCAGGTTGCTCCATGGTGCAACCCTTGAATCTAACTACAGTTTCCTCCTTCTGTGATCACATAATGCTGCACATTTTAATCTCCAATTTTCTTTTTCAATCGATCTTTACAGATCAAAGTAGGAGCATACTAGCCTTAATTAATTAAGGACTTGTGTCCTGCCTCTTTTGCTAAAGGAAAACCAATGTGCTTAACAGTTAATTTTTATTCTAACACTGAAGAACAAGAAAATTAAAGTCTCCTCAAAATTATAGCCTACTCAAAGCCAAACTCTACAGCTCAGAATTCACTTTGCCTTTTTCCCTGCTATGCCATCATGTCCTTGAGTGAGCGTTACAAGTTCCCTAGCTTCTTCAGTACATTACTTCTGGGTTCTGTGCCTCTGCCCGTGGCTCTTCTCCTTTCCATTAAAGGGATGTTGTTACCATGGGATGAACAGGAGGTCTGCCTGCAGTCCAGAGCTCACTTTTCCCTTCTAAAACATCCAAAAAAACCCTGGGTTTCACAAGTTTAGTTTGTGACAAGCTTTGTGTTTGTCTCCCAAACTGGAGTATGTTATCAGAGACCGCGCTCTCATTCTTTGATCCAACAGTACACAGTGTATGGCAAGAGACACACTCACTCAATGTTTTATCATCGTTATAAAAGTAATACTAACAGGATGGATGTGTCTTCAAAGTGATCTAAAACTTCTCATCTGCGTAAGGACAGAATGTAAGACTTGGAAGTCAGAGAGCAAACACAGCTTTCTGCTGCCATCCCAACCGTACCTTGGAGCTCCTAGCTGAGGAAGCAAAGCACAACTGTAGCTACTGCAGACTCAGTATCTACCCTAACGGAGAAGCAATCACAGAATGAAGTTGGAGAAAAACAATCTGGAAGAGGAAGAAAAGGCTGATCAGGCAGCCCACACTTGCCTACAGCTAGTTTATCTCCTGACCTGAAGGACAGCACAAAGCCAGGTACGGTGAGACAGGCAGGTGCTGACATTCACATGCCTGCTGAACCTCTGCCACTTAAGCACCTTCCATTCTTCCTCCAGTCATCGAGTGCTGCCCTCCTGATGCTAAGGCCAGAAACCATCCCAATGCAGATGCTCTCCCCAGCTGGTTTTTCACGTTGCACCTTACAGGAGTCCAGCATTTATCTCACAAACAGCACCTGGATTACCCTTGCTTTAAAGAACTGAGCAGAACTCCCTCTGGCATGGTACGTGCCAAGAGTTGTCTGGTAAACAACGATGGTTTATACAGCACCTTTCTGACCTCTGCAGGTGCTCTACCATTACAGTAACAGCCACCACAAAAATAGTGCAAAACAAAGGTGGAAACTCTAAAAGGAAACAAGCAACTGGAACAAAAAACGGGAAAAAAAAATTATGCAAGTCAAACCCTGAAGCCAAATAAGCACACGCAAGTTGGCACGTAAACTGCAGACAAATGTCCAAATACAAACCTCATTTCACAACTGGTAGCACCAGGTGCACCTGGGGACTAGCCACAGGTAACACCAACACTGCTGCAGAGCATTCCTAAAGTACCCAGTTAGCATAGGGAACAGTTTCCCTCTCAGTCTTGTCGGATGTTTGGATAGGACCTCTAGACACTGACGAAATGACACACATCACACTTCCCTGGGAGCAGCACAGAGATCTGGCTACCAAGGCTGACATGCGAAGCCACCTGGCTGTACTTTCAGCCAGGCCGACTGAGAACTGAGAGGCTGGGAAAGGTGTTCTGCCCCCACCTCTACCTGTGTGCTACCTGCCTGCATTCACGGGCAGCTCTTGCTTCCCTATCCCCTAGGGAAGCAGGGAGGAAGGTACGCTAAAACACATCACCAGAATCCTTATCTCCTCAGCAACAGGCAGCGTGTCGCTCTCCCATTCTAGCAGTCCGTGCAGTTGAGCAGAAGAGATTTTGCCACTCCCAATCAGTGCAGCAGAAATACTAATAAAGATACTGCAATAGTTGCCATAACAACCGCTTTTAACTGCAACTGTAGTAAGGAATACAATTTCTTTCTTGTCCACAGACTAACAATATCTTTATCATTGCTAAGTAGACCTTTGTAAAGAGATTAATTCTTTTAAAGCTGTTGCTCTTGAGCATGTATTTTTAGATCTGCAAGAATAAAATGTGGGTGCCTTTTGCTGCCCAGAAAAACAGTATTTAATACCTTAGGTGCTGGAATATGGGTCTCCAACTCCCAGCCCACAGGTGTACATAAAACCCAAGATATTTTCTGTCAAATGAAGTTTGGATCTACTGTAACAGAAATAATATCTGTCAGCTTGTCGGTAGGAAAAACACTGCCTGTGCTTCACAGGTAGTTTGAGTCCATTTTTGTCTTCTAAATGAGTTCCAGCGATCAGTAAGAGCATAAAGCAACAGTGATCATCACAGAGATCAAAGTATTTTCCTTTATCCACCAAACTATAGGAAGGGGGCAGGGCTGCATTTTGCTTTATGTTGTCATTTTTGAGGACCACACTTTTCAGAGATTCATTTGTTCCCAATCCACTCTGGTGGATCCAAACTGGGGGTGCTACTGCAGCAGCTGCTTTGGCCTGAAGAAGTTTCTACAGACCAGGAAGGGAGAGCCACACACAGTTCCATTCACTCCTCCTACTTGGAAATGGTCAGAGAGAGAAAGACAGCTGGGAAGAGATGCAGGTTTGTCGGCAAAGGGTCCAAGACACACAGGGGTAACAAAATTGTCCTACTAACTGCAACATCTTGCAGAAGTCACGTGGAGTGACAGCTTCACAGATCACAAAATGATTCACAGTTCTTAACAGCAGGAAGGATTCTCAAATTGTCCAGCCTTACCTCTTGCCTAACAGAGGCTATGACACACACAGGCCAAGCTGCTGACCTTGAAGCCTTAGGTGTCAGCAGTGGATACAAAGTCCAGTTGAAGATGGCTAAAAAATTCCAGTATGTGTGTGTATGGTGCAGAGCAGGACTGCCACACAGATTTTTGCAAAGTCTTGGAAGAATGGAACATGTTTAATAGCTGGTCACAGAGAAAACGACCTAACAAAGCCTTCTGGTTATTTATTATTTCATTTCAAGTCCCAGAGAGAATTATCTATAATTATCTTGCAGATTCTTTTTAGTGCTGCACTCTGTCTACTCATAGAACCTTACGAAACAAGTAATTCCATGTCCCTTAGAAGCTGTGAGCACCACAGCCACTGGCTGTGCACCGTGGGGAACCAGTTGGTTTTTACAGCCACTACTAGAAGTAGCTGATGTCACAGTTCTGCAACCAAGCATTCTGACAACTTGGGAAGTCGGGGCCAGCGCTGCTCTCGGGTACTCCGACAGCTTCACAGCACCGCGGGCATGTCTCCCGCAGCTGAGGAGAATACCTTCATAGGTTCTTCATGGATTCGGCAAACACAGCCTATGCATTCCACTCCCCCAGAATTATCCCAAGGGATATGCTGTATCTTACTGCTAGATGGATTTACATACAGCAATTAGCAGCACTTGCACGGGCACGTGGAGAGACAGCCATACAATGTGCACGCACTGACTGCTCTACAGACCTCTCTTCCCGGCAGCCAATCTACTGGACAATAATCCAATAAAAGGTCCCTTAGCTTGTCAGCATGCAGTCTGCATGCTGTCCAGTGTGCACTGACAGGCCAGATTACTTACACTACTGCCTTCTACACCAAGAGCACCTCATAAATGCTCTTCTGTGATCTGTATCTACTAAACATCCAAAGTATCTGCTTCTGAATACTCCTCTGCAGCGACGCATTCAGACCAGTTAACTCAAAATGCCTAACTCCAGTCACTTGCAGTCAAATCAGAACAGCACATTTTTGGAAATAAGCAATAGATGGAGTTGTTCAGAGTTTTCCTAAAGACAGACTGGGCAAGAACCCAGAATGGACGGGAGGATCCAGTCTCTAATGATGTTATACATGTCTAATGTTACATATGTCTCTAATGAGATGATGTAAGACCAAGCACTATAGTTATTTGAACTTGGGAAGCATTTTTTTTTAGAACTGATACATTGTAAATGCTGACCTGCTGTACAGCAGCAATTCCACAGAAATACTGAACTTAATTTCAAACTATTATAACGAAGCATTTACACTTGCCACAGATTAAACAGCAGAAAAGACACACAGCAATGCTTCAAACCTGGAGTCAAGAGACTGGGATACAATTAGTCAGGAACAAATAAAACAAAGCTTTTTATCCATTCTTTCCAAAATTCAGACTGTTGATAAGCAGCAACATTATATGACTTTATATGGTTTAAAGAATTTCTGGAGAAGTCTCAAAGAGGCCTCACAACCTAAAAATCAATCAATCGCTCAATCAATCAAAGTAGATCTGAGAGACAAGCTGCACTGCTGTGCATCCCTTCTCAGACCTGGGCAAAGAGAGGTGCTCAAGCCCGAGTGAAATATTATCTCTCAGATTTTAGTTGCTGTTGTCAATTGGTCAACTTGGCTTTGCAGGCCTTCTGTGAAACCAAAATGAGAACGCTTGCAGCTTTTGGTACGTGGAGATTGTTGGTCTACTTGGACTCTCAGGGAAATTCTCAAGGAAGAACTTGGTGAAAATTTATATTTGAACATAAGGAAAAGAAAATTTTGGACTAGTTCAAAGGAAATAAAGTGCTTAATGTCAGTAATTAGTTGAGTAGTCACTGAATCCAGCCCTGACCATTGTTTTGCTTAATAGGTGTTCATTCTTCTACAAAGGGAAATGTCTGTGCTGCACCAGGTTCCTTTTTCAGCCTTCAGCTTCTCCAAAAATTTATTAGGTATAGAACTATGGGATGTAATTCCTGATAGATGTGACCGAGTATGTTCTCTGAACCCTCATACAGGTACAGTCACTACTCAAAAATAGCTGGAGGAGAAGTGCACCTGTTTTCCCATTTTCTTAGCAGTTAAGGCCATTCACACTGAAGTAGCAGATATATTAAAAGCCTACTTTCCCAAGGAATAAAAGCCCATTTTCACCAACTTTCAGGGTAGTGACTTTCCAAACAACACCTTTTTAAACTAGTCTTGCAAGGGTTTCTCCCCTTCTGTGTATTTTATCACACTGCTTCTAAATTACTGCAGTGGAACCATACTTCATGAAAAATTAGAGCTACTGCTGCCACCATCTCTGCTAACCCACAGATGTTTGGTGCAGCACTTTATCATAAGCCAAAGGTTTCAGGGGACCTACTTTTAAAGAATACTGTCAGCATGTTCCTATTGTTACTCTGCCAAAACATCTGTTCATCAACATTATCGATGTCTGTGAATAACACAGCTAGCTAACTGGTGGTGTGGAGCTAGCGGGTGGAGTGCAGTACTAGAGATGGGGAAAGTACTTGGAGCATCTCTTTTCAAAGTCTAATTTTGGCCAACAAACCAAAAATCCAATCTTGTTACACTGCTGCTAAGTTGTCCCCTTTCTATTGACTCCCAAGTGTTTTCAATTCGATCACCTGGACACCCTCAAAGGCATTCTGAACAACTGACCTCACAGCATCTGTCAGCCATCGAGTTTACCCTTAGTCACGGTGGGCAGACAGTCAGCATCCCCGTGGAGACCATGTTGTGGGTAAGTGTCGTGCTAAATGAGCATTTGATCAACTCTTTTTTCCCTCCCATTCCAGTAGGATGCTTGGCTGGGTTTTTCTTATCTGAACATCCTGAAACAACACCACCAGAACGCCTGACTTCGCAGTTCCTTTACCATCCAGTGGGTAGCTGTCACATAAGAAGGAGGCAAAGAATAGATCAATGTCACTTCTAAGGCAAGCGTGGATCAGATCCTCAGCATGTCCAGTTCTCTGACAAGTAACTTCAGAGTATGACATAGGATATGTTAGCTAATTAATTAATAACATTTTTATCTGGAATAGAAAGCATCCTTATCATGTAAGTGGAGCACAGGCTGAACCATTTTCCAAAAAAACTCAGCTGACTTATGACAACTCCAACAAGCTCACTGGTAGTGCCCCTCTTGCCTGAGAGTTTCAAAGCCCTCTGCAGAGTAATGCCTTTGAGGTACACCATTAGTCTCCCCCTTTGTCAGAAAAGCAAAGTAGCTTCCCCCAGGTCACACATTATAGCAAATCACTGCCATCAATAGCCAAGGGAAAAATTTTCAGAGGCAGAAGTGGCTGTTAAGTGTCCAAATGCCATTTGTGCATCTGAATATCTTCCCCATTAACACTCATTGCCTACTTATACCAGTGCTTTAAAGTGCTGCCTAAATAATTTATTCGTCTTTATAACATCCCCATGAAATAGGTGCCTAATTTATCTCTAGCGTACAACGAGTTAAAACAAGGCATGGAGAAGTTAAGCACTTTGTCCAAACTACTCAGCAATCTATGAACTAATCCAGAGTAAGAAATGGGTAGGTCATTATTTCTGAAGTTTATGTTCAGCTTACATCACCATAAAGACCCTTCTCTAATATTTAAATATTCCCTCCAAATATATAGCTGCGGAGATTCATCTACAAGCAGTGAACAAGAATCTTCAGAAGAAAACTTGTCTGATAATGCATTTGACTTCTGAAATACTCACATGCTTTATTGTGTTGATAGAAACAGAAGTACAATTACACGTTGCTAGGATAAGAGACGGACAAGCTCATCCAAATATATTTCAATGGAAAAGAAGTGAAGCAGTACAGAATGATTTTATACTTCACTATTAATGGGAATTAGAATCAGACAAGAATAGAACACAAAAATTTGGTAAGTTCCTCCTTGAGAACATAGAAACATGTACCCTCAACTCATGGCTTTGAAAAATAAACCAGGGGGAAAAAAACAATAGTTTCTCAACCTTGTCACATCAGGAGGCAGCTGATTTTTCCTTTGGGGGTGGTGGTGGGTGGGAGGAGGAGAGACTGGCCTAGGAGCAGGGGATTAGAAAGAAGAAAGATATAAAGACACCTATTTCTTTTATGGCCCTTTTGCTTTTCCTCTCCTAGAGCTGACACCATAAATTAAAGCTTTTATGTTTACTTAAGAAATGGATGAAACTTGCAGTGGATTTTTATGGTAGACAGCTCCAATTGTGTGAAGCTCATGCACTCGTTTGGCACGTTCACGGCACTCCAAGCCAGTGCTGCTTCCTCACGGAGCTACCTCCCGGAGCTGACTGCACAGGCCCGGTGGGAAAGGGCTGCCAGTGGCATTTCAACAAGACATCCAGAACTGGAGAGTTCTGGTACCTTCCAGGGATAACAACAGTGCGTTATTAATTGAACTGCCTCCTCTCAGGGCATTCGCTCTGAGGAGAAATGCTTCTAATGTATATTACTGCAATTGCATTTACAGAATGCCCACTGCTCTAACAAATACATAAGGAATCATCAGCCTTGCTCTGAAGAGTTGACAGTTTGGAAGACATATAAAGGCAGAAGGAAAGAACACCACATGCACAAAGAACAAAGGGCACAGGCTGCTCTTGCCCGTTCTTCGCATGCAGGCAGGCGTAACACATCCACAGGCACAAACCACCCTTGCACTTAGATGTCTACGTGCTATGGCTCAGGGAATGAATATAGCCAGTCAAAATGGTAACAAAGACAAAAACACACATGAGCCTTTAGGGAGGTGGTTCAGATTTGAAAGAAAGCGAAATGACCAGACTAGCCTGTCACGATCTGCATCAGAAAGAAAACAGTAGTGGTTCCACTGAATGCAAGCAGGGCTAGCAGAGAAAGAGCTGCAGCACCAGCCTGGCAGCGTCCAGAAGTGTTTGCAATGCACAAGCCTTTATTCTGAGAAAGACGAGCTCAAGTACAAAGACACTACCCAGGATTAAGCCAGGATGCATGGTTTCCCAAGAGGAAATGCTATTGCTCAGCTCACGCCCTCTGAAGAAAAGGTTTATACCAGCTGCAACAGGATGACACGATGGAGGATGGAGTGAAAGAGAACTTGGGATCATCTGGTGTCTAGGGTACGGGAGAAAGACAAGGGAATAAAAAGGGGAAAGATAAAGGAAGAAAAAAACCTTAGTTCCAGTCTGTTTTTGTTGTTGGTTTTGGGGGCTTTGTTTTGTTTAAAGGAAAAATAACTGATGAGATGCTGCTGGTTCTAAACCCAAAGACTCCGAATTCCCTCCAGAGTTAAATGCATGCCTTCAAGTGCCTTTATGTACAAAAATCCCAAACTTGCCCCCAGACAATTCTGTGTTTCTGGCGTCAAATCACCTCCTTGCACTTACACTGGGGTCACAAATCAGCTGAGGAACAGAACATCAAATTTGAAATAAGGGTGGCCAAGAATGCACAACATAAATTGGCAAAATATAAAGGGAGGGGAGCTGGAGATGAGTGGCAAGAAAGGAGCCGTGGAGCAGCTGCAGGAACACACGGATTCTTCCGTTCCGAAGAACAAGCTGGGCTGAAGGAGCAGGTGAGCGGTCAGACAGAAAGCAGTGAAAGAAGAGAGCCAGAGTGTTGACCTGTGGGAAAAGAACGTGTCTGGGGGAAGGACAGGCTCTTCTGGGTACAGAAAACACTGTAACAAGAGGCTGGTAAGAAGATAATTACCTAAGAAAAGATAGTGCAAACTCTAGTTTATACCATTTTGCAGGGTTCTCAGAGCTGGAATGGATAACTTGGCATTTCCCAAGCAAAACAAAATACTCAAGTGACTTTTTTTGGCTGTACACAACCACTGACTCACAAAGCTAAGGTAGGACTGAAGGGAAAAGTGAAACAGAAAGCAAAAGCATACCCAGAGTGCCATGGTCTGCTCATCCTTATCCAAAAAAAACCCCAAAATAATAATTAAAAAAAACAAGCGTGCAGACTCTGAAAGCCCACAATTTTAAATGTTCTACTTTACTGTGTCACAAAGGCAGTCACTTTTTATGATCTTAAATCATGAAACAAGCAGAGCTTCTCAGCTGCAGCTAAGCACCAGTACGTTCTGACACACCAGTGTAGCACAGCCTGATGCAGTGGGCAGACATCTGGTGGTGTCTAGGCGAGACAGAAACTGCAGCTTTCCTTAAATCAGACCATATCATTAGGAGTCCAGTGAGAGCTCGTGCAAACAGCACTGATTTTGTTTCCCTAGCTATTTCAAGTAACACTGAGTGGGGTGCAGAGTCTGAACTCTGTCATAAAAATGTTTTCCAGCAGTTCAATTTTCATAAGCTCAACACTGAATCCCAGCACTAATAATTAGAAAATACATAGCTCAAATGGGTCTCAATGTTGTCTTTCATGTTTTCTGTTGTTGCCTACCCTAGGAAGTCAGAGAAGCAGAGCTTACAAGCACCAGGCATTCTCATTTGTCACAAAGGCTGTTCTGTAGAAGCCCAAAGCAGCTGCAAGATAGGGACTGCACACTGAGATGGTGCTGTCAGTCCTTTGGGTTTCCTTTAGGAAAAGTCTCCTAAGCCCTCTGGAACCAGAAATGGGTACCATCAGAAGACAGAAGGGAGAGTATGGAGAAATAACCAGAAAATTAATACGGTTATTAGCAGACCTTTGCCAAAATACTTTATTGCTTAGACCCCACCGTAACAAAACCCTAGTGTGCCATGGGCACCTTATGCTTCAGTAGTAGCACAGCTGCCATCTGATGCCAAGGGAAGGAGAAAACAGCTCACCAAAAGTTCTGCCAAAGACTGTATCTGATCTCAAGTGAGGTACACGGCTTATCTTACCCCCAGCTCCCACACCTTGAAGAGAGACATTACAAAGATTTCCCTCATAGTGTTTGAAAACTAATTCATTACAATTTGTATAGGGTTTGTGGATGGCTGGTCACCATGTACACCTTCAGGGATTAAACAGGGAAACTTCAGAGCAGAATGTGAGTTTACTGATGACCTAAGTGACACTGTCTATTGCTAGGATCTTTAATAGATCCCTAATCTCTGACCTAACTCCACATATCACTACAAACTGCAGTTCTTAGCCTTTATTCCGGCCAGTAACTGCCAAGGAACATAAGTAAGGCAGGGCCTTAAATACTGATAGTGAAGGTAAACGGTCTGATCTTTTTATTCACTATTATGGGATGATGACAGTCTCTCTGTGGAATTAATTCTGTCCTGCTCTGTGTGCAATCTCCTCAGTAGCATGATCTGCCAGTTACCATCACTACTGGCTTCTTCAAAGTGCTCTTTTTTATACGTAGGAATACACATTCCCCTCTATCTGCAAAATCTAAAGTCTTCAAAGAATCATCGTTATCAGCACTTACCAGCCTGACTCGAGAGTATTCAAACCCGAGCTGGCCTGTGTGGATTTCCCAGGAACTTTTTGCAAATAAATGATTTATTCTTGCTGCCATCTACTGCTGAGGGAAACAGAAATCTCATTCATAATTAGAGCTATTGATCTTTGAACTGCACTTTTTCACAGCTCCCTGGACTCAGAAGATAAGCCAAATGTTTTTTCCTCCCCTGAAGAACTCAAGTTTTGTCACTCAATGCAACCCTAACTAGAACAAGTGTCAACAACACAGACGTAGCACAAACCTGTAAAGTACTACAAACCACCAAAGAAAACAGTACATATGACTTGCAGATGTGAGAGGAGGGAATTGTCTTCTCTTAATCTATAAACTACTTTGTCGAGCACTTAAAAGTTCTGCTCCCCCACCTCTATGTGCTGCCAAACCATCTATGAGGTCTTCTTAAGCTATAAGCATCTAGAACAGCAAATAGTGTTCCAGTTTGATAACATAGCAGAACAGAGTTATGTTGTCACTCCTATCTTAGGAGATACACAGAGCTTCAGAAGCAGCAAAGGATGATTTAACTGAGCTGGTTCCAGAACCTTTCATAATCCAAAGAATGTAGGGTTTTAGTCATATGTATCTGTTCTTGACAGGTGACTGCACATGTGCAGCAATGCAAGAGAAATTCTCTTTTCCGTACATACCTCAAGACAATAGTTGCTATTGGCACAAGTGTTTCCACAGTGTCTTAGAAGGAAGAAACTCTCTTCACTGCATAATGATCAACAGGAAAATTCTGCCTGTCAGAATTCCTCCTGGCTACAGCAGAACTAGGATATCATCCTGGCATTCATTACACTGGCTTAATGCATGTCACTCTATTGTGTGTGTCTACAGTCCTCCCTTGAAATGAAATGCCACTGAATGAAAGGTGCTGGGCTTACCCAAAAAGCAGTAACCAAAAATGAGCAAGCATGAGATATGCTGTAGAGTTAGCAACCTGTGGTGCTGCAGCTCAGGGGCTTATGGTGCTCTAGAGACTGTGTTATCAGACAGTAGCACTGTGGTGTAGAGTCAGGAAAGAAAACACAGATAGATTGGACCCAGCAAAGATGAGACAGGGAGATGACACTGCCAACCCCACCTGAAAGCTTTCTAAGTCAAGGCATTGGTTTAAAACACGGTGTGTTCACTTGTATAAATCCTCTGGCTTCTACAGATGCAGATGAGATTTTCCAAAGTACTTTTTTTTTTTTTCATGTAATAATAAATAGAACGATAATAAATAAGACAACATACCTATGAAAATCTGGTATTTCAGAGCTGACACTGAAACAAAACCTTTCTTATCACAGGAAATTATGACACCTGAAACACTGAGGGAAACCTACAGAGTGGAAAGCTTTCAGGGTTCCTGTTCTGTCTTCTCTACACTTTAGCAACAGCAAGTTGTATTCAAAGGTAATAGAAGAAAGCATGGGAAAGAAGAAATAATGGGTGCATGGAAAGGAATCAAAGCCAAAAGAACATTCACTCATCCAGGATTCTGAAGGTACAAAATCAATGTTAATTGTCATGATACTGTCTCAATGCTTATGTCTGTACAGATACACAGACTCTTCCAGTGTATTCTTCCAAACAAGCCAAGGAAAAAAAAAAAAGGAACAAAGTACATTTAATCCTAAAACTTTGCTTATGTAAAGTAACAAGATGTCAAGGGCTTTTTATTGAAGTTCCTTTCAGTGACATTCTTAATGTCTGCTTTTTAAATTTTAAAATTATGTGCCTTGTTTCCATTCATTCTTCAGCCTGTCCTTCCTAAAATGACCAAGCTGATATTGTCATTAACAATATTCATCTGAGACATGAAATGAAACAAATCACCTATGCCCCTCCAATACACTATTCTAATGCATAGTTCTCCCTCCCACTCTTTTTAAACCACGGTATTCATACCTGAATGTTTATGATGGACTTTCTATGCAATTCATTCCCTAAATTAAGAGGATCTGAACAGGGCAGCTGGAAATGCAGGCTTTTACTTGCCTTTCATATTAAAACAAGACATAAATAAAAAAACTTTACTGCTCTTAAGTGTGAAACACTTGGAAGGGACACTCACAGGAGTCCAAAAAGGAAAGAACATGCATTTAAAGACAGTCACCCTCCAGAAAATGAATGCTCTGTATCCTGAAGGTACTTTCTTCCCCTGTGTTCCTGATGTAGATTTTCACAATTTAATCCAAGAAATGTCCTTAAAAAATTTAAGAAAGGTGCAGTTGAAACAAAATGATTTGAAAATTATTTTTTATGAATGAATTTGAAAGAAACAAAATCTAAGGCAGATGGGTGGAGACTGAACATTTAAGGAAGGAAAGCTGGCAAAAAGAATAAAAACAAAATCCATGGGAAAAGCTTTCTTCATCCAAGGAGCACTAAAGATAGACAAACGCATTGTATTATACTCTTGGGAACAGCAATAATGCAAACTGTACAAGGACTGTGACTTCTAAACTACAGGTCTTGAGAATCTCATGCACAGCTTTGCAGCTCTGTTTTGAACAACTGCAAAACACCAGCTCCTCCTTCTTGTTTAGCTACAAAGCCTACAGCAATCTGGTATCCACCAGTGTTTGCTGCATGAAAACTTGACTTTTGATGGGTACAGACATTTGTGATAAGAAACTGTTTGATATGCAGAGTAAAGAAACTACTTTTCTTCAGCATTTCTGTTTATTTTGGCTATGTTGTAGTAGTAGTTGCATTTTCTTTTTGATAAATTAGGAAAGATGGCAGAGAGAAGCACCTTCCAGGGATTTGAGAAGGTAACAGGGCATGACTCCCTGTTCAGAAAAATTACTGATTGTACTCTGTGCACTGCTCTGAGTGCCAGGCCCTCAGAAAAACACCCTCAAGTAATGACAGAACGCCAGGGTCCCTGTCCTGCAGCATTTAACTTGAGGATCTAGCTCTGTGCTCCTGTGGTGCCTTTCACTGGAAGGCTTCCCTTTCCTCTACAAACTACAATCCTAATCTCTGGGATACCTGCCAGGCTGACAGTTATCAGCTGGACAAACCCCTGACCAAAACAAACCCAACCAACAGACCAACAGAGCACAGACTGGGGAAGGAACTTACCCAATGTCACTCAACAAGTCAGAGATAGCAAAAATCAGACTCAGTCTGAACTACAGACAGACACAAAACTTCTTTCCACCCGAATCTTGGTTAGTCAAATGACAGACCATCTGTTGATGAAGTTAGTGCTGTTTGTGGCACAGCACAGACAGGAGACCACCAAATGGAACAATTCCAGGTGGCTCAATATAGCAGATGCAAAATACTCAAGATGCAAACTTTAGAAATACCTTTGAATACAAAGGAAAACCTATTGCTTTCCCCATTGGTTAGATTCTGAAATAGGCATCTGTCCCCATTCAGTGCTGCAGATTGACTGATTAGTATATTAAAATATTCATGACCTTTCTGTGAGCCCCTCATCAAGTCCATCTCCATCTAAGTGGCATAGCAGCCAATCTCTTCCAGCTCTGAATGAACAACTACATGAAGCAGATAGAACTCAGAAATCTTCTTTTGCTATCTACTAACCACAGATCCTATGAAGTACTGAGCATTGAGAGACTTCTGCTTGGTAATTACATTTTGGATTGTACATCAACCTCTGAAGTGTGAAGAATGCAAAGTTACTGAAACCCATTTTAGAAAACTTCTACCTTACAGGAAAGTTCTTCATATTGACACATAAAACTCACGTGTCCTCTTCTATTCTTAGTACCTAAAGAGAATCTGTTGTCCTCAGACTCTGATGTCACACCAGTGGCTAGGTAATCCCTAAGCAAAGCTTCATAACACTTGAGAAATTCCAATCAATCATTTTCCTTGCCAGTTAATAAACCAAGGTACCTGCTATCTTGTTACTGGTTGCATTGCCAGTGTATTAACAGTCCTACTTCTACAGCAAAACTTGAGAAATAAAAATATTTCACACAGAAAACAATAAAGATTCTGAAAAGCACACACAGAGATGAGATCAGTACTAGGGTACTCAAGTATCTCCAGGGCTCTGTGTGGAAGACTGATTATATATTTCTATAGAATACTAAAATATAAAGGAAAAATCCTTCTAATCTTTCAAACAGAATTTCTGTTTGACCTTCAGTTGAAAGCAGTTGACCTTTCTGATGAGCAGCCAAATCCTACAGCTGCATTCAGTCACGAACAGTCTTTAGGAAGTGGGAAAAAAACAGTTTGAACTTTGGAACTTCATACGGCAATTAGTAGAAAATTCATTTTAACAGAAAACTACTCTTCAGGATGATTCCGTGCTCTAAACTAACACTGACTTTTGAAAGGTCCCAGAGAAATCTGTGCCACCCCAGCAAGCACTAATTGATCCCCTGAGTGCTGCTGGGCGGGGGTATACACCATTCCAAACTGCTCCACAAGCCCGACAGACAAACTGCAAGTTAGGGAAGCCTGCTCTTCAGTAGGATTTTAGTTTCTGGCTTCACCACCTTCATAGTTTAGCACTTTTCCAGTATTCAGAGAAGTGCAACTGTTTTGTACTTAGGCATTAAGCCCCTAAAAGAAATACACCGTATTTTATTTGAAAGAACAAAACACAAGCCATTTATACCAAGTAAACAAAAGCAAAACACAACCCAAACAAAACCGAACAAACAAAAAGAACAATTCCGCATCTCCACGCTCCATGACTAATGAAAATCCCATGAGCACATGCTGGTGACAAGGACAGAATTTTAATGCACAGTAGTGTTTAGAGAAAGGAGTGGGAAACAAGGGTATGACGTGAGGAGCTACTTTCTTTTTTTTCCAACAGCCATGCAGGTCTAGCTTACTCTATCAGTACACCACAAAACCAGGTTTGCCTCACTTTTCTACCCAAGGCGTGCTGTTAAAACTGTTTCCGTGTCGTGTGGCCGCACTGAAATGGTTTGGAACAGTGGAAAGAACAGTTAAGAGCCGTGCCTCCCCAACTGCTCACCACCATTTCCCTTCCTGTTGCTGTGTATCTTAAAGCAAATAAAAGGCTCCTCTGGATAAATGCCAAGAATAAGCGTTTTAAAAATCCCCACTTACTGCAGCAATCTTAGAACACTCTCGCTGCAAGCCATCCTTGTTTAGTACTATCCACACCACTCAGAGAAAGGACTCCAGTGCACAGCCAATGAAGACGAGCTGGGGTGAGGGGTCTTTAGAAACAATACAGGAACATCAGGTCAACAGACTGGGCTCCGGAACTGCTGCCTTTTCATCCAGTGTCCCTGCTCCCACAGTGAGGGGAATGAGATCTAAATGAGACGTGCAAACACTGAAAGACAGGAAAGCAGAGTTTTCCAACACTCAGTAGTTTTTAGGGCGAATATTAGTAGCTGGCTGGTAGCCTTAACAGCTTGACATAACATCTCTACTCTTGTAGTAACAACACCACGCGTGCACACATACACAGCCTCAAGCCTACAGCTCAGCACTATGACTTGGTACAGAATTTTCTTCCATCTATATTAAAAGAGGAGAGAATGAGAAGCTGAAGGTATGGCTGAGAGCTGACGGGCAGAGACAAATGATCTATAATGCATCTTTTGAAATGAAGTCCCAAAAATACAGAAGTTACTTCTGCTACAAGGTAGTAAGAATTACTTCATTTGTTCTAAAACTGGGTCTTTACCGTGCTGGCTTACTCTCCGAGATGCTCTGCCAACCACTGCAGCCCAGTACTCCCAGGGATTCGAGCTACAAGCTCAGATCTTCAGAACCTGCTCCATTCCTTATTTATGAATTGATGCACTTTGATCAGCCATGCCAGTTACTCTTTCCTCCTCCCCTTTTTCATCTTTCATCAGTCCCTTGACAAAATTCCATTTCAGACAAATGTGCAGAGCAACTTTACATTCGGGGCAATCCTCTGAAGATTACTCTCTATGTTAATTTCAGAAACAGTTAGAAATCACAAAGACCTTGTCACCGAATTTTCCTGACAGTCTCTTCCTAATTACAAGAAAGCTTAACCACACTCTATAAAGATTAAACTAAAAACCACAACCTTGCACCCCTTTGGGAAAAACAGCCCTCCTTGGTGAGCAGACTAAAGAGGAGTAGGGAGCCAATGGCATAAGGAAATGCCATACACCCTGTAACAGATAAATTTAGCTGCACAATTAGGTACACTTTTTTAACAAGAGCAGTAGAAGGCTTTTGTAAGCAGGTGGCAGACTTTTCTGTTTAAGTTAATGTTTCAGTAGTGATGGGGTTAACCAACAGCATGACCAAGGCTTTGATCAGGTGACAGTCAGTAGGGCAATAAACCCCAAAACACTTCCAGTACAGAAAGTGCACGACTGTACAGCCAAATGCAGTCACTGTGACCTCACAGCACAACCCTCTGCATTCCGCAGGGCAAACAGGGCTCTCTGTGAGGCTCCAGGGAGTTTCGTGTTTGTTTTTATTATTTTATAATACTGCAAGTTCCTTAGACAAAGCAAATGAGAAACTGTGGCATCAAGTGCATTTCAGAGGCAAGTAGCTGAGAGAAATTTCCCATTTTCTAAAAGTTCACCCAGTTAGAGGCATCATCTCAAAGACCAAAACCAGACTTTGTGGTTGCCCTTTTCTGAATAAGAGCAGTAAAAAGGTCCAGTTTTAACTTAAGTCATGAGAAGAATCCGCTCATTTATGCTACTGGTGTTCAGAGATAAGGAGGCACCAAAGAGATGTGAACTATAGTTGCTTCTCTCTACTAGTGCTGAGCTCAGTACCACTTTTAGTGTCCAATAGAATTACTAACAAAAAAGCCTTCCAATTTAGAGAAGAAATACTGTGAATGCTGCCAATCTCAGCTGTGAATTTTCAAGCTCCCAGCATTTTGTCACTGGTTACAGAAAGTACAAGGGGATAAACAGGTTACAGATGTTTTGTGCTCTAACTCTTCTGGGAGAGTAGGCATTGGTCCAAACAAAAAAAAAATCAAGGTAAGACCATGCCCACTTGTTCTATACAGAAAGCCCTTCTTACCTGCCTCATTTCCCTCTAAGTGTCATAAAACTGAATCACCAAACTCCACAGCTCCCTAAGAAAACCACCCAAACTACCAGAGAGGCCGATCTGCCTGCCAGGGAGTATGAAAGCTATTGCAGTACTGACAAGGCGTGACCCTCTTCATTACTTAAGCTGCCAGTTTTATTAGACTGTCACAATTGAAAGTGTGTCCATTTTCCTCTTACAGATGACGGACCTGTCAAAATCTTCATTCAAGGTTCAGTTGTTACATTCCTGACTAGAGCTTCAGCAGCACAAGAGAGAGGAGAATGGCACCATTCCTAAAATGCTTTATTCTACCCTGAAGCATCATAAAAAGTCATCTAGCACCAATTTCCATGACATAGCCATCACATAATGGGACAATCAGTGTGACACTGAGTGGAGTAATCAGAAAAATCAGTGGCCACTGTTGTGTTTTGGAAAGAATAATCTTAATTCTACCACGTGCCTACATTTGTGATTCTTTTGCCTTTGTTGACACACAGTAATTACAATTAAAATCTTTTTTTTTTTTCATCACCGGGATATGGGGGCCCTACGTCCCTGAGAGAATGAGTGGAAAACAATGATGAAGTAGTAATGCAAATATAATATGAAGTTTCCACGTGATGAATTACACTACTAGGACTCTTCCTCATTTGTACCTGGCCAGACCCCTTTCCAGATTAAAACAACAAAAAAACAACAACAAAGCCAAGCAAACAAAAACAAACCAACAACAAAACCAACCAAACAAAACCCCGAGAAATGAAAGTAGGGCATCAGCTCCTTGTAGCAGAGGCAAGTTGGAGACTAGTCGTGAGTCCGGCTGCTTCTGACAGCAAGGCTTCAGTGCCAGCCAGCTCCTGGAGGAGCAGCCTCTTTAATCTCCACACACAAATCCCCAGATTTATCACGTATTTATAATCCCACATCTGAGATACCCTTTAAAATCTTTTTCACAGTTTGACTGAGATGCTGCTAGCCCAGAAATATGTGGCGTGTAATAAAAGCTTTCCAAGAACTGAAAATTAAACACCTCTGTCTGTTTAGGTACACATTTTGTCCACGGCCCCCAGGGACCTCAGCATACAACGCGATTCCTTGGAGGGAGATGGGTGCATCTGCTCCTGCCATCAAGCACAGCAGTCACTCTTGTCCTTAAAACTTGAGCTACAGTTTGCAACAGTTGTGGACACTGCAGCAGTAGGGAAGAAAGCACCCCTGCTATTTTTTTTCTGGTAAAGAATCTCCTTGGTTTAAAAAATTGATTTGTTCAGATAAGGTATGTGCTAGATCCAGGGGGCATTACATCTCTGTTGGCACTGCTCATTTTCTCAAGATATGAATGTTAGAAGCGGGTTATGATACAAATCCAAACAGAGGAAGACTCTCCAGAAAGTCCTTAAAATATCAGATCTACAGACAGATACAGATATATTGGTGTGTCTGCCTCTATTTTTCCAACAAATGAAGCTGAGTTAAGAATAAATGTCTTTTTTGCGCTTAGATATAAACACATAAACCACAGATATACCTACATAAATATGTGCTTATACAAATATATAGAATATACAAATACATATTTGTCTAGCTATGTCTATTTATATATAAACCCCACAAACAATGGCCTTAGCTGCCTGCAGTTATTCCAGCCATACCAAGTGCAGTTCATTACTGATGTAGTGCAGGAGATGAGTCATTACACCATCCACTTCAGGATCTCAGTTCCTCATTGCAGATGCTCCACAGAAAGCTTTCCTTCTGTCACACCCTACGCTGGGCTGGCAGCACACAGACTGCCCTGGAAATGTGTCCCTTAGGCTGACTAGCTGGATTAATTCTTCCAGCTATTAAACTATGTAACCTTCTTGAGAAAGCAGAACACAACTCTTGATTCCTGAGATATGAGGACTGAAGAACAACTGATACAAAACTAAGCAGCTGATCCAGAGAAAGAAATAAAAGGCATTTCCTGCTGCAATGAAGTGGGGCACATTCCCAAGAGAAATCTGTAAACCTGGGCACTGCACATGTTGACTGTCAGAAGTATCTGTTCTTCATACACAGCAATGGAGTCAGGCTGCAGAATCCACATGCTCTGTTCTGTATATACCTGTGTCAGTTTGTACCTAGCTTAACTTTTCTGTTATTGTTTGACCTCATTTTCAGCCTTGTTGGATATAAAAGCTATTACATGATTAAAATTAATAAATACATCAAGCTATTCACGTGAGTACAAGTCTCTGGACTCAAACTCTAAGGCTGCCTAGAAGCAACCTGCTCATGAACCAAAAAATACTCATAAAATACAGTCCTCCAAAATGTCTGAGTAGTCACTGTCGGCATGGAAATGGGAATGTAGAGGAATACCTGCTTTCATAAATCCAAAATTCACGGTTCTTGTTTTAATAAATTATGAAGAAATGGGTTTAAGTCATGCAGAAGCAGGATATCACTTCTGCCATATCAAGGTGTAATACCTATTTTAGTGTATTTATGGAAATTGCTTCAGAAATAGCAGCCCTCTGCCATCTACGTGTCACATCTCTCCTCTGCTGCTTCCCACCAGAGCTGTTTCTACCACTTCATTTTTGAAGTATTTACACAATACCACAGTTCTACGATACAGGACACCCAAGCAGTGCTTTATCACAGCAGAACTAGAGTCAAACTAAAAGCACCTCCAGATCATTTTCTATTGTCTCATCATGACGGTTTTGTTTTTTTTTTAAAACCCCAAAAAGATACAAAACAACCAACCCCAACCCTAATGACACACTGCCACGGAAGCCAAGGCAGAGTTTCAAAGCTGTAAAAATAGAACAGGCAGCAAAGCTGTTTTCACAAGCTGCAAGTGAAAGCCAGCTTGGCAGGAGACTGTTCTACTGGAACATGACATCCCACACAACTGGCTTAAGTTTTGCCATCACAGTAAAACTCCACAGCACAAAGCTGGGGGCTTCAGGAGGGGCCTGTGGTGCTTCTGCCACTGTGCGTGCCTTATACCAAAGAGATCACAGAAGGAAAACAGCCACTGCCTTCTGAAGCAGCTCAGAATATTAGTACCTTCAAACACAAGGCAGCTGGTTTTGTTGGGGAGGGAGTGGTGGCTTTTGGTTTATTTTTTTTAAACACTTCAGGAACTGCTACTCATAGACTCAAATAAAACCAGGACTCCAACTTGCTAACCAACTACTTTAATAAACCAAGCTGCTGCAATGCTGTGTACTGCCATACTAAACATGCCCACCCATGAGAGTTCTCAACCTGTAGTTTATTTAACAGGAATGAGAAAGATAAAGATGCCTAAATGAAATCCCTGGAAATGCCTGGCGTGCAGCGAAGTGAAGAGATTCCCTGCCAAAGAGGCCACTGATGACTACAGGAAGAACGCTGTTCCCACTCACAGGCTGCTGACTGCTTCACACAAGTGCCAGACACTACCCAGCAGAGCATTAGGTGCACGAGTAACAGGATGAACACTCCATGTTCAAACTCACTCCTGGATATTACCGCATGGCTTTCCGGAACCTAACAGACTTGCTGTTCATCTCGGGTAGGACTTAAACCAAAATGCACTAACAGCAGTTGAGATCTGGAGACTTTGATGGAGCTGAAAATGCTTTCAGTGAAGGAAAACAAAACACTGCAAATGACAGCTGAGTTTAACGTGAAGAAAATGTTCACTAAGCAAGTTGAAAACAATATGTATTTTAACAATTTATAAACAGGACATTAATCATCTGGTTTAGCTCTCTACATGCACTTCTAGAGGAGAACCTATCTGCTTTATTTTAGAAGTGCACCTCTGAGTGAAATGAATTTCCCCTTCCTGTCACTACCGAGAAGTAAACAGAGCAAGGGGGCTCAAGAAACTAGTTAAGTGACTACACATGAACCAGTGAACTCCTTTCCAGAGGATTTTGTGGTAGCCCATAGCTCAAGAGTAGCTTTTCCTTTATTAACTCTGCATAGTGCAAGAAAATAAAACACAGATATAAAAGACAAAGATACATTCTGGCAGACTTTTACTCTAAAAATAAACAAGTAATGCATCTCAGTTTCATTGACAGTTTAACTTTCCTCTCTTTCAGCCTGAGGAAATCATAATTTAAACCTCACAGATCATGGCTGGGACAACTTTCTCACCTTGCAAGAACTCTTATCCTTTTGGAAATAACAAAAGAAAATTATTCACAGTCACATGCCAGAGAGCTATTCAGACCACTGTAAGTGAGGTCTGACGTGTCCCAAGTAAAGTGCCATCACCCTCCATTCATAATAGCGACCTCCACTCCACAAGCTGAGATTCCACAAATGGAGGTAGCTGCCAGGACATGCTGAGCACAGGCTTGGGTGGCTTTTGTCAGCGCCTTCCACAGTTCTGCCCTCAGCTGTGTAGTGCTGATACACCGTTAGTTCAACCATTGCTCGTGTAAGCTGAACAGAAGAGGATGCTGAGAAGCACCAGATACTGATCCAGCACTGCGACAGCTGGGCACGGCTCTGCAGTCAGAGGGAGGGGACAAAGACACCTCTGGAGAAGAAAACGCTGTCTAATTCCAGTTATGTGCCAATCAAAAGAGAGGATACATCAAGTCTCAATGCAGATATAAATGAGAAGTAGCTTACTTTGCCAACACAGCTCAAAAAGGTGTTTGAACTAATGGGATTATCTTAGGAGTGGGCTGGGGCTTTTTTTTGTTGTTTTTGTTTGTTTGTTTCTGGTTGTTTGGGTTTGTTTTTTTCCTTAATTCTATTTGTTAAGCACAAAAATGCTGACATTGTACAGCCTCCAAATTCAGGGCACATCGAAATGAAAGCCTGGCCACAGATCAACAGCATTTTCTTGACCCCCTCAGGACTTCTGTGCATCCAGTTGACCCTGCTTTCCCTTCCCTTCGCTGAACTGCAGTTCCAAAGCACCCCAGAGCAAGCTGACCTACATGCAGATCCTTACTCAACTACCCCTCTGTCCAGTCAGACACTTCCCCTGGAGATTAAGACCTTCTCAGCCAAAAGGTGTCCTCCCTGCATTTGGCTATGTACTTCTCCACATCACACAGAGGGTGAAGATCTCCACAGAATGAATCACAAACCAAACTTTTGCAGGAGCCTGCAAGCCCACAGTCAAGAAAGAACACATGGGGATGTATGTACTCAGACAAAGGCAGCAAACATTCATCTGTTGGCCTTTGGGGGATTTTTTATGTATTAGTAACTTATGAAAGAAAAGAGAATACGGAGAGATGAAGCACTGAAGCAATTTACACACTCACAGACCCAGCCACCCTTCCTTTTTATGTTCTCATGTCAGACAAAGCCAGCTTCCCAGATGCTTGGAGCAAAAATTCTGCTGTTGTTGCTTTTTCTTCTAACAGTCTCTCAGTGGGTGACTTGAGCAAAGTCAGGCTGCAGTATCTACACTACCAACCAAACTTAAAAGACAAATGATTCCCTTAACCCCTTCCCCTTTGTGATCAATTATTGCTCTTTGCTCATTCTCATAAGGAGATAAACAGGGCTGGCTTATACTAAAGCACTCACAATCCTCAGCTCTCAGAGACCGAAGTTTAAAAACAGGTCTAGCAAGCTTAAAAAAAAAAGAGATTTCTTTTAAAAAATGAAAGCATATTCACTTGAAAGCATGTTCTGCTCTTTAAATCCCAGTCTGCAATGAAAGATGGCACTGGAAAGCTGAAGGCACTGAGTGCATGTTCTTATTTAATTAAGGCTACCTCTGTCTTGAAGTGTAACAGCAGAGTGGCGTTTTCATTGTAGGTTTCATGCAAAATTAACCTTTGGATGGTGTCATCTAAGAGCATCCTGATAACTACAGCCTGTTTAGGAATTCTGATCTGTTTCGAGACATTTCTGGGATGTACAGAATTCTCAGCATGTACTCAGAGCTGTATTCTTAAAAGATCAAAAGTCCATCCTTTTACTAGCAACAGGGCCCAGAAGTTCAGGAGTTTATTTCAAGACTCCTGTCAGAATGAATAATGGTCACCAACTTCTCTCATGGAACCTGAATAGATTTTTCCCTTTTTCATTTTTTATTTGCATGCCTTATTCCAAACTATATTTTTTCAGGAAAAAAAAAGGCTTCTTTTCTGTGACTTGAAAGTACAAGGCACAATGTTCTCCAGACATCAGGACAACAGACTGATAACATGAGTCAGTGGAACCACCTGATCCCCATCAGATGGACAGATGGAAAGTTATGATTTCCCTCTGCTGCATCTTTCATGTGGAAAAGAAACCAAACAAACCAACACTTCCCTGCTGTCTGCAGAATTCACACGCAGTACTCGGTCAGTCTTACAGTGAAGAAGTCTCAGATATGAGACAGTTCTGCTAATAAAACAGTGACAAAGTTCCTCGCAGTGAGACCAAGGAGACTAAAGCACCTTAGCAATGAAACAGTTGGGTAAACACAAGCATTAGTCAATAGACTCTTCAACAGTCTATGTGTCAATGTGACAACCAAATTAGCTTAGAGAAAGAATTATTTGACCATTACTAAGCACATTTCAATCATGAAAGTTCGTATGTCTAAAGCAGCAAGGAGAAGCTTACACTGTTACCACTCTTTCAGCTCTAAAAGCTTCTAATAAAAAATTAAATTAAAAGGAAAGGCAACTGTAATCCCCTCAGTAGTCTTCAAAACAAGACTATGAGTGTACAATCAAAGCAGTGTCTTGTCTGGGAAAGACTTTGGCATCTGCACACATGAATGACATTTTAAGCTATGCTCTAAAACAGTGGTCTTCAAAGGACACCCTCTTTCAGAAACAATCTGAGATGCTGTTCTGCAGGATGGAGAGTCTGAGTCATTGACTTAAAAGAAAGGGATTACCACTGAGTCACTGGGCTGTTACATTTCTATCTGAAATCATTTTTTAATCACTTTAAATTACTCTATAGTGAAAGAATAAGGATTTCAAAGGAAAAAGGAGGACATTGATTTAGAAATGCAGGTTTCCTTCTACAAAGATTCCTTAGCAATACAAAACACAAGGGCATACATGAGAAAAAAGTTAAAGAGATGTCAAATTTTGCAAGCAGAAAATGTACAGAGGGCTTCTTAAATATTTCCACTAGACATCTGTAATTCTTTAAGCAAAGATCAACTCCTGTCGCTGGTACCGTTCACTATGAAATAATTCATTTATTTGGCTGGCTGTACAAAGCTATAATTCTTGTCATTACTGTAACCACAGCACTTTTGGAACTCAACTGAGTTTTTAAGTATTCTAGGGGAAAGAGTACCACTTAATCTGTGGACATAGTTGATTTAGAGAGCTCATCAGCACTGTCTTAAAGTAGGGGAAAAACCTAAATTAAGAATTTAAGAGAGAGAACAACATGTTCTTCCCAGCACCTGCTCTGTCAGCCTTCCAGCTGCCTCCATTACCCTGCAATACCAACCCTTGTTCTCAGGCCTTTTATGTACTCCTAGGAGAGAACTACCTCAGCGGCTTGCTACGGTTCTGAGAAGAATGAGAACTCTGCAAAGAGTCCACTTTTTGATTTTACTGCTGAAGATACTGCACCTAAGATTGGGACCTCAAGTACACCTTACAGTGACCCTTCCAGACTTCAGAAATATTCCAGACCAGAATTAATGCTAAACACTTGGATGAGCAGCAGAGATGCACAGGAAGTCTGATTCATTACTTTTTTTCCCCACCATGTGAATTTTTTTCTGAAGAGGTCCATTTTTCTAATAAGCTGAAGTACAGCTGTTCTATTTTTAACCGTTTCCAGAGCATTTATCTTCTTCCCCTGTAGTAAGCCAACAATCTTCTTTTTCGCAATACTTCTGCTCCTCATTTTTTTCCTTTCAAAAAAGACCACAGCTTGCACCTCCCACACCCCCTGCTCCCCCCCCAATAAAAAAAGAAAAAGAAGAGGAGGGAATGAGAAAATACTGATTTCTTAGTTCAGTGGTCAGGGATAAGAACACCAAAAGAGGAATTCTTGTCCTCCAAAACCCAGAAATACAGAGAGCACTGTAGTTTTGCTATCTTGTAGCTAGAACACTGGGAAGAAAATTCCTGGAATGCACAGGCTCTGCCTTGCTAACACCCAGGGAGGCAAGGTGGCAACTAGCTGTCCTCTCCAGAGCTGCTGGAGGATCATTGCAAGGGTGTCCAGCTGCAATAATTCTTTCAAGGTTACCAGACAGCTGGTGTGAAAGAACAAGATTAGTCATGAAAGGAAATGTTCTAGAGAGCTTTGCAGCACAACAGACTTTAAATTTATTCATCAATACAGAACATTAGTTCAGAAGTGTATCAAGATGGAAGGAGAAGTATCTGAAGGAACAGCTGCTAAAGATGTTCCAGTCTTTCCACTCGAAGGTAACAATTCACTAGCAGTGATGGGTGGGTCCTTCTAGGATTATGGTACCACCTACATCATCATAATGAAGCATCACTGCAGCGTGAGTGTCAAAGAGAAAGGGAAGTACCAGACAGTCATCCTGTCAAAGTACCCAGGGCCAGGATTATTCCTTGAACCTCTGACATTGGAACATCCTGAGTGTTTTTCCCCTTCATCCTTTTTACCTTCAGCTTTTCTCCAACTATTTAAAAACAGAACAGGTAAACAAAACAAAGAAACAAACAAAAACAAACAAACAAACATTAGTCACAAAACCAAAAGAAATAAAACTCCAAACCAGCAAATGCACACACTTCCATCTCCAAATCAGGACTGGAGGCATTAACAATGAGTCATGTCAGTTTAATCTGGACTGCAGACTAAGAGGCAAGAATAATACCTTGTATTATTCTGTTAAGCTCCATGCTTTTCTACTATTCATCCTTCTTACATTATTACTCATAAAATTTTACAGCTGCAAGACTTAAGTAGAGAAAGACCTGTAATCCCCTGAAGTTCACAGGAACTTGGCACTGACCTCTGTGAAACAAGTAACTTGTTCTCCCCATTTCTGTCCAAAGCTGAATTCAGCTAAGAGATACACTCCTTCTTAGCAGTCTCAGGTGGCTCTTTCATTGCCACGTACTGGTATTAACAGGTGCATTTTATCCAACTATTTATCCAGCTATTTCATGGCTTCAAGCTTGCACACTCAACCAGAGATTTGCTGACCTAAACGAGAATGGGGGTGCTTCAGTTCTGAGAGACTGCACTCTAACAAGTTACATCAAAATTACCCTTCTTTTAAAATTCTTTCTCCAAAAGTATCACATGAGGTGAAACACAGCACTTTCTCATATTCCCTTCATTGTCAAGGACATTCTTTATGCTGCACCATACGCAGTTCTAAAGCACTGCCCAGGAGTTCTTTTCAACTGATAGATCAGGATGTTGCCCGCCGAAATCTGGTTTGCCCACTGAAAGGTTTAATCCTCTTCACTGCAACGCAAATTCAGACGGGTGCCAGAAAGGGCCTAAGAAGCTGTTCTGCTAAGCAGGATGCAGCCTGCAGCTTCTCCAGATGCTTCTCAGATCCAGTCTGTAACTTTTAGGCAAAGAAAAGCATGTCTCCCAGAAAACTGCCTTTTTTCTCATGCTCGAGATAAAACCCAGTGCCAGTCTGCAATGAGTAACTGACTTGCATCAGCATGCAACAGTCTCTTTCTGTCTTCCTACTTCACTTGAAGACCAAGCAAAAAATGTCCCTCAAGGGAAGCAGATTTTGCATCTGAATTATGTTTCAGGCACAAAAGACGAGAAATCAAGAATTTAAAAGAAACTGAGTTGGCATATTTTCCAAGCAGCCTGCTTGAACTCTGGTCTGCAGATTCACTTAACTACTGGCTTTCAGATCCAAGGAAAATGGGATATCCCCTCAAGGATGTCTGTTGTGAATATCCCAGACAAAACCCCCAGGCATCATTATCCAGGGAAGGCCAATTAAAGTCACACAAGATGTAATTATTGAAGTTTTCTCTCTTCTACAGAGAGAACTGTATCTGAAATACCATAAAGCAAGTTTTGCAACGTCCTTTATGTAACACATAAACTGCAGTGCTTCCAACAGCGATCAGCCACGCTCTTAGTGGTAGAACACACATGCCAAGTTTAGGAGAGAAGTTTTACGTTCAGAAGGAAACATAAAGTTTGCAGCCCAGAAATTAAACTTGAAGTGAGATCCCTTATAGTGCCTATCTCACTGAGGCTTTGAAAGACATTACTGAGATAAGAATGAATTAAAAAGGACACACACAATGGCACCTGACGTTGGAAAAGTTGGAGGTGGGGGTGTTAAATTAACCTAAAGGATTTGTGAGTCTGGAAGAGTTCTCGTAGTCTGATAATTTTCCCAGTTTAAATATTGCCATTTGAGTTAACATTGAATTTGATTGTTTTAAAACTAAATACACTCACTAGCAGAACATACACAGCTTTGGAATGAGAGAGAGAGAGAGAGCACCAGTTCTTACTAAGTACTCTTCCAACAGGAGCACATGAACCTTTCTTTGTTCCATGGTGTCACAGCTGTTCCTCACATAGTTCAGAAATGGATCTGTGCCTTAAATAATGCAAGGGCACCTCCACCATAGAATTCACGTGCTACTCAGTGTGAAATGCTGCTGTCAGCTCATGAATCATTTCACATTACAGGATTCAAGTGTCTTTCACTTTTCTATGTGGAAAAAAAGATCTTTTCCTATGCCAAAGATACACACAAGGATAATCTAGGATGAAAACTATTCAAGGGCCAGAAAATTACAAAGCTATCATGCCCCTGCTCAACAGTAACTCTGTGCATGTATTACATTTAGAAACATAGGACCCCAAACTCCTTTGTTTCCCAGGCCAGGCCACACACCAGTTCTCAGGTTCATTATCACCTTCTGCCTTAGCTGGGTCTGTAAAATATAAAGTCCTCCAGGTGAGAACTGCAGTCTACTATGAAGAGTTGTGGAGAGGACTTACTCTTAATGAACCTCACAGTATCCCCCAAGTAATCTCTGAATTGTTGATAGTGGTTATTCAATTTATTACCATGATTACTGCAATTTATTCCCTGATACTTAACTCTGTCTTGGAGAAACCTAGATGTCTAGGGGAATGTTGTATGCTGTTTAACATTGATACACAGACAATTAGAGATGCTACCTCAGCATCCATGATATTTTACTGTAACTTCATTTTTTAATTCTTACAGAAAGAAAACTTTTAGGTTCATGTCAAAGAGGTACTCAAGAATGAAATGAAAATTCTCAGACAACTCAATATTAATCCATGTCATCACACCCCAACATGCTTTATATTACCCACCAAATACAGACCAGCTATCTAGTTTTGTTCTGTGAAAGAAGAGAAAGTGGCAGATAGAAGTGACATGCTGAAACCACCAAGAAACAGAGCATCATACAACTTGTAAGAGCCACCTAGAGAGAGCCTGTCAAGCTCTCAGTCTCTGTCTCCAGAAAGCAATGACTGTCTCACTAGGAAAAGAAGTCACTACTGAAACCTGCACCCTCTTATATGTCCAGGGTCAACAAGCAGCCAAGGGAAAGCAACATCAGGAAGCTGTAGTATAATACATTTGGCCAAATCCTGCCTGTTCCCACCACTATCTCTGTACCTGTAGTATCAGATCCATTTTACCAGCTGAGAACACCATGCCTGGGCGATTCCAAAGGGACAGTGGGTTTCTAATACCTCCTAGCTTTCACAAAAATGTGAATTTCTAACAAGTAACTGTGTTTAGTTCCCATATACTAATTACTACAACCTGAAGCAGGAATAATTTTTTAAGGCTTCTGTCATTGGGCTAAGAAATCAGACTAATAAACTTGGAGTTTCTTAATCTATTTCAGAGAAATCTATTACTGTGATTTCTTAATCCATCTCCACAGCAGCCTAAAAAAGTTTGTTCCCTCTCACATTTTTTCATGGGCCATGTACACAACTGTTATTCAGCTCAGATAAAATGTAGAATAAAAGAGCACATCACTAACAGGTATGACATGAAGCAGGTTAAAAGCCCAAAAATATGGTGGTGAGATGTTTTACCATCTTGGTTCTACACTTGGATTCAGCTGTTTAAATCATCAGAGGCCCCTCCAGCTCAAGATATTCTGATTCTCTGTACATGGCCATGAAAACACAGGTAGAGATAATCTCCACTTTCATTCTGTCACTTGCAAACCTGAAGCAGATACCTGGGAGAAGCTAGTAAATGGTTAATTTAACATGTAGCAGCAGTATTAAGTCACTACTTCCAAAGAGAGCTCTTAACCTTATTTATTTCACCTGAATAACAGCTCTGATTTCACAATTTATTACATCATAAAAGTACCAATGCAGAAGCAGTAGTATAGAATAGTTTTATACATGTATTAAATTTTATACAGCTTAAAAGTCTACATTGCACTGCACCAGTATTTCATTACTTCTATATTGTCCAACCACAAAGTCACAGCCTCTAAACTAAGCTTTCAGAACAAGCACAAAATAACAGTATCAACACTACAAAACCACTGGGGACAAGTGGCTGGGCATCTGCAAAGATTAAAGAAACTGTGTCCTCCTTGAGCCTTTACCTTGGAAGTAATAATCACAGACTTTGAAGACAAAGACAGTGACTTCAGAGAGCTTAAAAAAGAGAGAAAAAAAAAAAGCCTTCTGGGGGGGAAGAAACAAACTACAAAAAAAACAAACCAAACAACAACAAACCAACAAGCCCCAAACAGGAAAAGATAAGGTTCTCTCTCACAATGGGGTACCAAAGTGGATGTACTTTCTTATCTTCAAGTACTTAAAGTCATCTTGTACTTTTGTACTCATCAGAAACTCGGGAAGAAGTCTGAATGGCTCTGGGTCAACATCTCCTGTTTTTCTTACCTATGATGAGACAACTAGAACCACAAATAAGGGGGTCATCACCCTGTTAAGATCAGCAGCACAGCTCTGTACAGCTTGCTATTAAGGCAGTAATTCAGGAGGTTAGATTCAGATGTAAAGGAATAAGAATTAAAAAAACCCAAACACGAAGTGGATACTTGTAAATTTTTTAGTTTTCTCTTTTTGTACACTTAGCAGCTAGACAAGTTTTCGAAGACTGATATAATGGCTCCTTTAGACAGTACTCACGGGTTTTCTAAACTACCACAGCATATTTTCAGTTAATATGAGCTGTGACATTATCTAAGAAACAAATTTCAGTCACTGTCCGCTCTGAAACTCACAGAATTATAAAGGCAAGGCCTGAAAAACAGAGTCAAATACAGACAAAACCCAGATAAGCACCGAAGTCACTAACCTTGCTGTCTCTCTCCAGTCTCCTCACAAAGAGATGCCTTTTTCTGTACCCAAGTCTCAGCTTGCAAGAATGGAAGAAAACCCTGCAGCCAACAGCTCCTAAAACCAAAAGAGTCATCACTTAGTACTTAATGAAAATACCACTCTTAAAACATGTACCAAGGAGAGAAAGAAAATTACTATGAACAGAAGCAGAATAGCACACACAAGCATAAGACAGGGACTCTTGCATAATAACTAGCCCATCAACCTAAAGACACTTACCATTTACACACGCCTCAGTCCAGGAGCAGGCTGAAGTGGAGAGGATTTAAGATTAAGCTAGTTGTGCTGCCTGGTCCCCAGAAACAGGAGGACTTATAACCAATCACTGACACCAGTGCAGAGTCCCCCTGTCTTCTTTCCAGGACGGCTAGGATTTAGAGAAATGCAAGACTAGAAAATGCACACTACCATGTCACTCCAGCAGTGACAAAGACAAATGAGCCACCTGACAAACATCAGTCAATGCTTTGCTTTTCCTTGCAGGTTGCCCCAGTGCTCCCTGACAGGGCACAGGCACCCTTACACCTGGGGCACTCCTAACTCTCCTCCTCCCCAGCTCCAGAACCTATCTGTGGAGGTCTCTGCACTCTCCATTGTTAATCTGAGCTGGTTCACTGGAGCAAGAGAGGTGCAGAGGGCAAGTTCTCAGCTCTTTGGACTCAATAGTGTGATGCACCTTATAAGATTCTTTTCTGAGGGAAGATTAAGGACTAAAAACTTTCTTCTATGTCTGCTCTAACAAAGAGCTTGCAGCTTTTAAGAAGCTCAGAACCTCCTATCTTGCGTGGGTAGGTCAGTCCAAGAAACAGTGAGTATGGTCGCTTTTGTCAGACCTACCGCGAGGAAGAGTGCTGAGTATGAAGGACACCCCTTAGTCTAAAGCTACAAGGGGGTGTCAAGAAAGAATGTGTTGTATGCGAATAGAATTGTTTCAGTTCTTAAAGCTAATTACCCTTGCCCTCCCTGAAAGCCTTAACACCTACTTTAACACTGAAATCTCTAAATGTTTCTATTAAATACTCTTAATTTAGGTCTGCTGTTGAAAGGTAATGGCAAAGCTGACTATAAAACATTACTAACAGAGCTGGGTTTGGTTCCCTGTCTATATATGATTATTTTCCTGGGAAAATATTTTTTTTCAAGATTATTTAATGTTTTCTGATTTAAGATTTGGGTTTATATCTCATTACCCTGATCTGAGTTGACTGGCAAGAAATTAATTTCCCCAAGTCGAGGCTGTTTTGCCCATGATGGTAATTTGTAAGTGGTCTCCCTGTACTTATCCTGACCCACTGTATTTTCTCTCTCCCTGCCCACTTGAGGAGGGGGAGGAACAGAGAAAGTACCTGCAGGGATTGCTACTGTCACTCGTGTCAGGACTCCCACAGAACTAAACTGACTTGAGCACAGTTAAATGTGTGAAGTCTCCCTTTTTTTGGAATGGAAACTGCTGCTTTGCTTTTGCTTCCATTTTTAAGTGGCACAAATAATAATTAAAAAAAAGTACCAACACGCTCCATTAGTGTAATTAACTCTCAGGCTGACCAGGGAGCGAGAGACAAAGCGCTATCTGGCTGACAAAATGACCAAATGATGATTTATTGGTGTGAATTCAGGGTGGAGGCCAACAAAGATTTAGGGGGATGTAAGGTTAAGGCAAGATTAATGTGGAACAGTATTTAGAGAGACAAATGCTGTTTGTCACTGGAAGACTGAGCAATGATTTTCAAAATGAAAACCTTCTGTATCTGTCCAATCTTTGCATCAGAATCTCGAGAAGTTCATAACTTGTGTATTTTAATCTTAGCTGAACAGAAACTTTGAAAAGTAAATAAAAGGGAAAGCAAAGATTAGCTGTTAAATCTATACACACAATACATGTAAGGAGATACACTCAGCACTAATTACATTAGCTTCCTGATTGAGTAAGATATCTTCTCCTTGTTCGTTTTGCTGACACAACAGTAAATTAATGTGGGGGGGTAAAGCTTCTGTATGACCTCCTCAGTTGTGCTGACACCAGGTTTACATACATATTTCCTACAAGAGGTGCATGAAAAGCAACTCAGGCAGCACTGTAGGTTACATAAACCATTACCTGGAAAACCAGCATTGATAGAACACAAATGCTCCCCGAGAGGGCAGATAGGGGGTCAAATACCATAATTAAACCGAGAAAGAGGGATGGGTAGTACTGGGTAGCACTGAAGAGCAAAACCCATAGTTCAGTTTCATTTTTTATTACTGTTCTTTATTTGTGCTCATCCAGTATTGTGGGAAAATGATTATGTCTGTTGTTTGTAGTAACAGAAGCGTTTGTTGCCTCCCTAGGAAAGATGTTTTCTCTGTACTGCAGGTAGAAGCCAGGGTCAACCCTCCCACTAGATTGCTTCTTACTGAGTTAATATTTTTAGATGGAAAAAAAAAGGGGGGGGAGGCAAAATAATCTCCCATTCAATACTTGGTGATTAATCTCTTCAGAAGAAAATAAGAGGGTGTCAGATGTGTTGATTTAGCGTAACTGTAGAAGCTGAAGAGCTTCAATATCCACTGTGAATGCTTTTGCTGAATGTAAGCTCCTGAGTCGCTTCATTTTTGTGCCCAAAGCAGCAGCAAGTCATTTGTTGGCAGTTAATCTGTGTATGTTACATAGCAGAGGACCAAAATTAACCCAGTTCTAAGCAAGTAAGTCTGTTGCTATTAGTGAAATTACCCCAGTGCTAAATTTGCTTCCTAATATTCTTTACCGTGTTGGGTGGCAGAAGGTGGTATTTTTCTAATGCTGACTACAGGCCCTTTTCTTTTTAGTTTATTTGCTGTTACTGTGTTTTTTCAAGTATCTCAGAATGATCATATGAGATGTTACACAGACTTGTTAGATGATGCTAATGCTGCTGGCTCTGGGGAAGATGTTTATAAATTGTATTTAGGTCTTTATCTAAATGTCTATGTTCTTTCTTTCCTCATGTAGTAAGGTGTGTACAATGTACCATTTCCCCCCCTGGCTATTTTCTATGAAATAAGGTTGTCCACAAGCATAAAAGCACCCCATGTTTGCCTTTGACTATAACAAATACTGGTTTAGACTTTGCTGTTGATATAAAATCAAAGCCTCTGCTGGGGTATTTTTATTTGCTTTCAAGACTGAATACACCACAAGGAATCATCAAAGCAGGAAAGGGGGGGAATATGATGACAATTTCACTGATAATTTCAAGATCACTGGCTACAGTAAAAAGCTACAGTAAAAACTTAGAAAATCTTACTGGTTTATAGTGTTTTGCCACTACAGTGTCATCTTTTTCTTGTATGTTCTGATGAATTAAATCCTCTGTAGCATTGATATGGTTTTCAGGCTAAGAGCCTTGCTTTAAAGGCTTACAGAAAAGAGTAAATTAATTTCAAAGACAAACAACACATCCCAACTAAAATTTAGACTCTAAGATCACTATTCTTTCTCAGGCATGGAGCAGCTTTCATTTGAAGGGTTTTTTTCTTTTTCTTCCCTTTTTTCCCCCCTCAGTTGTGTTCATAATGGGCACAGTCAATATTAATAGGGAGAAAGCACATTCACTGGGGCCAGGCACGAGATGATGTACATCTTGGGCAAAATTCTAACCATTTGGGTTTGGGTCCCTCCTGGAAACTTCTTTTAAAAGAGAAGAACCTGGTGCTGTGTCTGCTCAGAAGATGTGTACTGCAGCAGACTCTTCAGGGGACTTGAGCAAAAGAAACTGGAGTGCAGGTGCTGGATTACACTCGGGCATAGCTGGGACCTCCAGCCCTTCTCCTTCAAATGCGGGAACTCTTTCTTGATCTTCTGCATGCATGGATAGGAGAAATCCACGTGTATAAACTGGCCATGTGAGCTTATCGTGTACAGAAGGATCCTAACGCTATCAGTACTGCTACATCGGGTGCACAGTATTTACCTGTTTCAATGGTGGCATCTTCTTTCTAACTATGTGAATATTCGTGTGTGTGATCACTGAATCTTGGTGGTTTCGTTAAGCTGCTTTCTCATTAAACTTTTCAGGACATCCTTTGCATGTGCAGTGTGACACAAGTATTATCCGATGCAGCTTTTACACCGGACCGGAACCACAATTTGATTGGACATGTTGCAAATACCATGGTATGAGTTCCCTGACTTCCATCATCAAGGGACTTCTAATGATTATTATATAGAAAATACACAGCTCAACAGTGTATAAACTTTTTAACTTCATTCCACTGAAATCTGGGCAGTGTATGGCTATATAATGCCTCTAAAAACCTATGAAATTGCAGGGAACTTTAAGACTCTGCTACGTTATGAAAAACAGTATTTGTACAAGCAGTTTATGGCCAAGTGTTAAAGACGTCACCGTTTCAAACCTGAATGTTAGTGGCAGCTGCCTGATGCCCTCTGTAGCTAACTTTACCCCCAAATTAATTGGACTCCTCAGCATTCTATTATTTGTCGCCACAGGCATTTTTTTTTTCCCTCTTTTTTTTGTTGATGCAATTTCTACAGAATTTATCCAGGTTTCAAAGGGAAATCAGGATGTTCTTCTCCAACTACATGTCTACTTTTCCACATCTGCAAGAATGATTCTTTTTTTTTTATTTTAATGCTGCTTAATGTGCCTCTTTCACTTTTTAAAAAATACTGCTCTGTTTACTACATCCAAATTACCATTTTGCTTGATGGCAGATAGCTATGTAAAGATCAACTAGGAGCAGCAGTACTGACTGCTCTCACTGCATCTTTAACTGCATCTGAACCTACTTGTACACAAAACAGTCCGGGAACGGCAGCCAATGCACACATCATTTGTCAGTAGCCAGCTTACGCGGCAGCCTGACCTATGAAACCAAACTGGTGTGGAACTCTGTTCACAATGTGTTAAAAGCCTTCTCAACTACCCGATGTTCACACTGCTCGTGTAATTTCTTTAAAAGTTTATGTAAAGTACAGCTGGTAAATGTCACAGTTTGGTCACAAACTGTTTAGAGAGAGGAAGAGACCAAAGGAATGTTTTTTTACAAGTCAGTTACCCCAGATTTAACCTCTATAGAAGGAAATGTTGAGACTGAGCTGTAAAGAGTTATTAAGCAAGTTTACTCATTTACTCACAAGGATATGCCACAAACATACACAGAGGTTTTCTAAAGCAATCAGTGCTAACATACTTGTTTCCAACACTGGGGGTTTAGGATTTTAACTTAGGAAGTACTTGGCTGAGGTAAGAAAGTGGACTTCTCTGTTTAACACTGTACAACTACCTGAAAGGAGGCTGTAGCAAGGCAGGTGTTGGACTCCTCTGCCATGTAACAAGTGATAGGAGAAGAAATGGCCTCAAGTTGTGCCAGGTTGCATATAAGGGGGAAAGAAAAAATCACTGAAAGGGTTGTCAAGCATTGGAACAGGCTGCCCAGGGAAGTGGTGGAGTCGCCTTCCCTGCAGGGATTTAGAAGATGGGCAGATGTAGCACTGACAGACATGGTTTAGTGGTGGACGTGCAGTGTTGGGTTTACGGTTGGGACTCAATCATTTTATGGGTCTTTTCCACCCTAAATGATTGTATGATTCTGTAACCCTACTTACAGAACTTCACTATACAATCAATTCACTAACAGTCTGGCAAGTGAGATTGACACTAATTGGTTGATTAATTTCATCTCCACTGCCAGAATCTATTTCAGGGGCTCTCTCTCAATAGCCTGTGATTGCAGCAATAAAATAGCTGTAACTGCTATACAGCCACATTCACAACTGGTTTATCTCCACTGGCAGAGGGGTATAAGTAAGAATCACTTAGTACTGCTATTTTCACCTCCCCCGTAACTCTAACACTGTTCCTCCTTGAACTTGCTTCATGATTTGTTTGATAAGTGATGTCACATATTAGGTTTCAAGAGAACAGCAATGACAACCAGCTCCAAAGACAAGAAGTGACTTGAGCTTTCAGACCTTGAAATAACCTCCTTAGCAAGTTCTTTCTGCATGGTGCAAATGAACACTAAAATGTACAGCATCTCAAGATTGATATACTGAACTGAATTCAATCCTGGCCATTATCTATAATGGTGCTGTGAGTGGGCTTTTAATTGTAGAATGGTTGACCTTTGTGCTTAAGAACCTGAGGACAGTTTGCTATATGAACACCCAGTCCTTGGAGTAACAGTAGGAGAGCAGAGTATCTGAACATCTGAACATCACATTTCTTACTTCAGAAACCAAAGCAAACAAGATCTTGCTATCGGACATGCGGAGAAGAGGCAGTGTGAAACCTCACATTGGTCTGTGTCCAGCTGCACGCTGTTTCCAGAGTGCACCTTCCTACTTCAGCTACCTGAATGGAAATAAAGGTCCTTCCCTTTGAACTAACTTTCAGAAGACAGGGCACGGGACTTTGCTTCCACCGGATTTAGTCTTGAAGATATCGAGGGACGCAGCAAGAGGACATGACACTTGTCTGCAGCATAATGTTGAAATTGCCCTCTGTATAGGTTTTTGGATTGAGGATGCATAAATGAAACTTCTTAAGCCTTCTGAGCAGCTGTGCAAGGGCTCTGATCACAGTCTATGCACTAAGTGCACTCCAGACAATAAAACTACTTTTTCTTTCTGCTTGTTGACTTTTCTACATAGAAAATATCTAAACAGAGGTAATGACATCAAGCAGCCTCTCAATCAGCAGAGGATGTTCTGATCACAGAGAGAGAGTATTCTCAAGTTATTATTTAAGGGAAAACCCTGGGAGATGACATGTGCTACATTCTTACATCTTCTTCAGGATGCTGCGAGCTGCTGAATCACTGCACAGATCTGGGCTGGGAAAGTGAATCAGAGAAGTCCTCACAGGTAACGTGACATACTGAGAAGAGATGAAAAAGAAGGTAACAAATGTAGACTAAAACCTGTCCTCTGCTCCATCATGAGTGTAAGGCTACAAAGTGTGAGACTGTTCTCCATGAAGAAGTGAATGTAGCTGGCCTCTGAATGCCTTGGAAGACTGTAACTGCAGCTGGGAACATCCAACAGCAGGCACAGTCCTTAACAGAGTTCCGAGTAAGACAACTGAGTACTTGTGGGGATATTAAGCACACAAAGCACCTGAACTGAAGACTTCCCTGGTTTAAGGTGCAGCAGAGATCTTCTCAATTTTTTAACTACTTGCCAGATGTCTGTGAAGCTTTACAGTTCAGACATTCCCAGGTCTAGGGACAGAGCTGCCTTCCCCTCTGTGAATCCCTGGAGTTTAGTCCCCAGACACTCCTGTCCAGTGAGGTAAATCAGATTCCTCCGCTGAATTCCTAAATCCTAGGTTCCAACTGCACAGACACTTTGGTAAGGCAGATGAGAAATATCTTGTGACACAGGAATTTTCTATTTTCTCTTCAACAGGTTTTTTTTCATGTGGCAAGATAAGACAGCGTGACTGAGAGATAAAAACACAACAAGCACTCCCTTCTGAGATCATATAAAATACTGATTTTGACTTTTGCAACTGGTAATAATATAACTACAGAATAAATGAAGAAATAAAAATAACTTACATCTAAATTTGCCATTTACATACTTTATCCAATTCACAACACATATTTGCAGGAGTTTCTCTCATACATACAGGTTTTTTTTTTCTTTTTTTTCCATTTTTCTGCCTTGCTATGTTCTTTAATGGGTCCCTCTGAGAAAGGGTTCCTACAGCTGTTAGTTAAGGGAAAAAAAGGCAAGCGGGGGTGGGGGTTTAAGCACAGTCACTGCTGCATCCAGTACCCACTTTCCCTTTTCCAGGCATTGGAAACACATGGGTTTCATTTTGTAAGCCAAAAAAAAAAATGCCACAGCCACATTAGTCTGTATAAGAAACACTGAGAAGATTCCCTTCTTCATCAGTGTTTCTACACACAGCAGAGCAGGAGGTATTACTTAACCTTGAGAAGAGCAGATTTAATTGTTGACTTATTTTTAGGCAAGCCTTTGAATTTACTTTTCTCATTATTTATGAACAGATTTCCAAGCTACAAGATGAAGCACTGAAGCTGCATATAGGTAGCATATTTGTCTCTGTATAACAGGCATCATTAGTCTTATCCATGCAGTTCTAGAAACAAAAACACATTCTCAAAGCTCAGACATACACTGTCTATCTAATACTGATTCACTGGAAAGGAGAGCTCTCCCATGTTATTCATACATATTTACACTTGTGGGTTGTTTTTCTTCCAGAAAAATATTGTTTAAAAACTACATCCAACACTTCCTCTTTTAGTTCATAACACTAAAAACCCCAAGTGCCTCTAAAGCACTAAAAATCCTCAGCCGTTTGTGGAGGCAGCGTTACCTGCCCTGCTTTTAGACTCAAATGACCTGACATTCAAGCCTGCTGATTATGAGCAGATGCCTTTGAAATAAGTAGGATTAGCAGCACTTGCACCTTTGAGAAATTCAGGCCAAATTTAAGTGTGTAAAGTCTGCAATCTGCCTGCAATCTAGATACTAGTAAGCAAATGTAGTTCAGGACAGCATTAAATCCACATTCATCTTTGGTTTGTTACATCGTGACTTTTCCTGTCTCCGAAGACAACAGAAATCTTGCTAACTTATTTCCCCAGTCCCCTCACACCCCACACCCCTGTTCAGCATTTCTAGCATTCAGGGTAGTTTTGTCATCAATTATTTATTTCACTGGTTCATTCTTTTCCTTTAGCAGTTCCCATCGCTGTGAACGGCACGGTTCAAACCGTGAACTAGACAGCAGTCCTTGCAGAAGACAACTAGAAGTACTAATCCTGACAGAGAGTAGGCTGAAATTCCTGAGGCGATGTAACAAACTAAGGTTGTTAGGAAATGAAGATTAAGGTGGGGAAAACATATTTCTAGCATTGGTTAAGACATTTCTGGTATAGCTAAAACACAGGCGAAGCAGTAATTCTCTTTTCTGAAAGATCTGCTTTTTCAGCAGCTGCACAATGACAGCTCTGTTGCCAGCTTTGAGACAAACCAGAAATACCTGCCTGATGACCAAATTATGAAAAACATCCAACCTACACGTCCAAATGCAAGAACCAGCTTTCACACTTTTAAACCCCAGACCTTGGTTTCAGCATTTAATAGGATGACTTCTTTACAAGCACTGTTCTCCACCTTATCTGTAAGTGCAGAATAACGCCAGCAAGTGCCCAGGCAAGATAAATCCAAGTGTTTCTCTTAGATTTCTGTGTGCTGAGATTTCAGAGATTTTCTTCATTATGCAGCAAGTATATTTTGTGCTACAAAGTTTTATAGCCTCGAAATGGCTTTCTCCAACATTTCTAAGAAGATACTATAGTGCCAAATTGATATTTAAAGTAGACTTAAAAGAGCATAAGAGAAATAACTGCCATATCTACACAGCGCTATCAAACATGAATAGTGATCCCTGTGGTATTAACACCAGCAATTCTTCTTGGAAGCATTTAAACTTGGCATTGTTGTCATTACCAAATGTGTTCCTATCAGCTACTGTAATGGTTTTTCTAATGCCATAAATTTCTCCAGTTAATTATAAACAAAGTAGCATACTTAATTAATGGTCCCACTAATAATGTATTATCTCAGCTTTGTGTGAATGATACCCACTCACGAGCAGTGAGGCAGCTCAATTAAAGAAGCCAAACATTATAACCTTGTAAACACAGAAAGGCAATCTAGTGTTCTAGAGAAGAAAATCAGGTGTCTTCACCATAGCACCAAAGCAGGAGTGCACTTAGCTGAGGGCAAAATGATGCGGTTCATTTTAAGTAGCTCTGAAGGTACAGTGTAACAGAGAAAACCTTGCCTACTGCTTCCTTCTCACAGAATAAACAGGACCCATCCCGACTGAAACAGTGGGATTTCACTTGTCAGCTCGGTCAGAAAGGAGCTTTGCTCCTGTGCAGAACAAAGAAACACAGGGATAACAAGGCATAGGAAGCTTCCCAATTCTGTTTAGCAGAGCTCTGTTTGTCAGAATTGGTAACAATCCGTTTCTCGAACCATCTGGACAGGACAGTCCAGGAACATTTAAACTTTCTGACCACGTAAGTTAAACTTAAGGGAATGCAGCTGACTTCATGGGAGGCAAAAGTATCACAGGGCCTTGCTCTTTGGTGTGGTTTGGTAGCAGGGTCTTTTTAGTGGTTAAGATTTGCATCATTCAAGCCATACTCTGGATTTTCGTGCATCCCAGGGAGGGTTTCATCTAGGTCACTAAAGCTACAAGGCTGAGGCAGGTGCCTTCAGAAGCTATGGAGAAAAGCAGAGAAGAGATTTTGGTGCAATAAACCATGCTTTTCTTCAGAGTAACTGTCTTTTGGAAAGTTTCTGTGATTTGTTCCTTTTTATTCTTTAGTGCAGTGGCTAAGCCCCTTAGAGACAAGTAGGAAATCTGGTCTCTGTGTCTAACTCTGCCTGAGGGGTATTTAAAATCACGTTACTTCCCCAGCAACGGGATTAAATGGCTACTGGCCCATTTAGGAGGGAAGACAGGGAAGTATAAGGATGCTCTCATAATTCTTGATGGAATTATTTGTGTTTAAAACAACCTTTTTTTAATTATGATTTGGATATATTTCCAAGCAGAACGTTTACAGAGTGCATAAACAACAATAAAAGGAGTCTTGGCCTTATTTTGCTGTCTTCCAAGTGAAGGTCTCGGCACAATTAGTGAAGAATTATTTTATGATGCTCCATGATTTCAGGGTCAGTGAAACTTATCAGTAAGCACCACATCTCCATGAGTAATACATGAGATATAAGACACAAATGTACATGGTCCCCTGCAAAGGTGATGCTGCACTCTTCCTCTTCATGCTAGTCCATGTGATTCTAAGAGACTTCACCCAAACCATAGATTTTTACAGCGTCTAAAAGTCTCCTGCTCCCATGTATTGTACTATGGCACCTCTGAAAGACAGCAGCTTTTATTTTACTGTGTTTTATGCAGTTCCTGCATTTTTAAACTTCCTTATGTAATAGCATCAACTCATTATTTTTTGTTGACTTCAAGTCAGTTTGTTGCTGTAATGAGTAATGAAAATATGAAATGTCTTATTTTTGTAGCTAAAATCATCAATTTCAGCTACTTTACTCAGAAAGAGTAATACAAACTTTACAAATCACCCAAAGTTAAGCACTGCAAGATAAAAAACTCTGGTATGTCTCATTTTCTGTTAGCCATAGAAACTGCTCTTGTGAACCCTGTGCTTATATAGCATTGAATTGTAGAATTATAGAATGTATCGGGTTGGAAAAGACCTCCAAAGGTCATCCAGTCCAACCCTCCTCCTGCAATAACATCTCCAACTAGGGCAGGTTGCTCAGAGCCTCATCAAGCCTGGCTTTGGATGTCCCCAGGGATGGGGCCTCCACCACCCC
>VWZY01010833.1:6027-21102 GCA_013399075.1 Chloroceryle aenea
CCACCCTTTTGTGAATAGATACCACTCATCATACTGCAATTTTGGGAACAATTCAGACAGTAGTTAGTATTCATATTAGTATCAGAGTTTTAAAGCCTAGAAAACAAGCCTAAGAGAAATAAAAGAGGGATATTGCTATGCCTGCTTTCTTGCAATGTATCTTGAAATCACCCAGTAAGATGTTCTTTATAGGATTTGGTTAAAAGCAGTGTTTTATATGACTTGACTCTATGCCTTTTTTGTTGCTGTTAATCACAAATGTGTTGAAGCAAATGGAAAATACCAACTATGTTTTCTGCCCCAAAAATTAATTTCTAAATTGCCTTGCTTAATGCATACACACATTTTTCTTCAAGTTTTGCTATTTAGCCTTATTTGTTGTTTTGTCTTTGATTCTCATGGTATCTTAAATTCTGATGGTCACAAGACATTTGTTATTATTTGAATAAAAATACGAATTTTAGTTAAGTCTGTTTCTGGTATTTATTTATTATCACTCCTTTAAACAGTCACCTCAAGCAGATTAAAGGTTGAATTGATATTGTAGTCAGTACCTTGTTGATGAATTCATCACTGCAGAATATATGTGAAAATCCAGTTCTGTGTTCTCTGCTGAAATGGGTTTTGTATTTTTTTCTCATTTAGTGTGTATTCAACAAGAGAGAAAATGACGTACTCTGTTGAATGTCTGCGTGATTATGTGTAGGTATCTAGATATATTGTAAACTCAATTACTGCATTCTTTACAAACTGCTCTGTAGTTGAGACCTGTCATTTTACAGCATAGAAGTAATACCAATGTTCATGTATTTATAATCAATCAATAAATTACTGTATTAATATTCAGCATCTGTATCATACAGATGTTCCAGAACTGAAGTTAATTCTCGTACTTTGTACAGCAGTGCTAATAACTACTCTGGCTCAAGTGATGTATTTTGTTGTTAATGTGTTGCTTACAGATTAGTTTGAATTGCTTTCAACTCTTTAAGAAATATGAGCTACCTCTGTTGTGTTCAGTGCCTTTAACATTTTTTTTTCCCTCTAGTGATACAGTAATGGAGTACCTTCTTAATGTCACCACAGCACCAGAGTTCAGACCATGGGAAGTAACTGATCTTCAGCCACAATTAAGAGTTGACAAAGCAATTGCATTTCAGAATCCTCAAGTTGGTAAGTGTATTTCTAATGCACTGCACTGGCTTCATGGGAGTTCCTTTGAAATGAAAAACTGTGGAAAAAATACGGTTTCTCTTTTGCTCTGTCACATGATCATTATATTTTTCATCTTTTCCCCCTAATTGGTGTTGTCTTTCTATTGTGGCTTTATAAAAAAAAAATAAATTCTGTAACAAGTTTTTCCATGCAGTGCGTAACATGTTTAGTAAGTGACATGCTGAAGACAGTTTACACTATTCTTCTCAACAGCTTCCATATTACCTTTTTTTTTTTTAATTACAGCTAGAAAATGTGCAAGTCATGACTGTTGACCATATTTTTGCAGCAGCTTGTGTTCTGAAAACAGTATTTAGGTATTGGTCATCAGTGTAGAAACAGAATTCTACAAAAGACTTCTTGAATTTATGTGGTTATTTTGGTATAAAAACAATATGTATTTTCATTATAGTAAAAATGGATTCCAGTTTTAGGTTTGTGGGTTGGTTGTTCTGGTTTGTTTTTTAAAAAAAAGGCAAAATGGAAAAACTCAGCCAAACCAAGTGTATTGCAATGTATCTTGTATTACTTCAGTCATCCAAGTTCATTAGTTCTGCACAATAAACATGATTTGTACTACACTATGAAGCATGCTCGCCTTCATAACCCATTAAAGGTGACAACATAATGTTGGGCTTTGGAAAATATCTGGCTTATATTGAAGTGCTACTATTTTTTTTAAAATCTGAATCAAGAACAACCTGGTTTGGGTTTTTTTTAAACTACTCTAATCTTCAGGTTGGTTTCATAGTAATTTATTCTTTTCCATTACAGTTATGTTCATAATCAGACCTATGAAGGAACAAGTGTAATCTTTCTCTTGGGAACATTTTGAAAATATCAAACAGGAATGAGTACAATGCTACTGGATGTAAGAAAAAACTAATGAGAAGGGAACTGAACACATTCACACACTCCATCTGGATAGGGAGATAGATGAGATGTGACACAAAGTTACAAATAGAATTACAAACAGCCTGTTCTTTCTCAAGCTCCAGAACAGAGGATGCTTGCAGTGAAGATGATGATTCTGAAAGTAATTAAAAGGATGCTGGGGTTTGTTGTTGTTGTTTCCTACTGCTCCCCCTATCCCAAACAATGATTGCTTTTATAGCTTGCTGTTGAGGTCAAAAAGTGTTGAGCATGTGCAGGTTATTAGATTTTTTAATTTATTTTTCAGTAAGTTACAAAAACCTGTAAGTCCTCAGGCTGAATTCTGTTGACCAAGGAATTGGACAAAATGTCCATATGTAGTCCAGGCCTGCTTGGCAGGTCTGGTCATTCTTAAAGCAGACCACAGCTCTCTTCACTCCCGTAATGGTTTCATTCATCATTTTCATTAAAAGTGGCTTGCACATTAATCATTATCATTGCAACTTTGTTCCTGTCAGGAGTGCTGGAAAACTTGCACGCTGCAGCTTACAAGAATGCTCTGTCAAACTCCTTATACTGTCCAGATTACGCAATCGGAAAAATCACTTCTGAGCAGGTAGGATTATTTGTGTTGCACTACAAATTTGTTTTGGTTTCTTTATCAAGGATAGATGTGAGAGAAATTTTTTATTAATTAGTTACCCTTTTTATTATTAATTGGTTACTATCATTAGTTTAAAATAATTTACATGCAGCTTTTGGTATTGGGTACAGAACTCATGCTCCCATTTAGAGAGGCAGTTCATCTCAGTGGCTTTCTGCTGGTGGGAAGACTGTTACTGAAATGCTAGTGTTCATGTATAGAAGGGTTTTGTAGTTGTCACTGGAAAGTGCATTAAATGCTGTTATGTAGACAGTTCCTTTGGAAATATTGGAGTTTGCTGCATTAAGAAGTATTAAGGCTGAACAGTGGATGTCAGAAACACCCTTGGCATTTTTGTTCTTAATACCAAATAAAATGTGAATTTACTGTTGCAGCTTCACCATTTTGTACAGAACAATTTCACAAGTGCGAGAATGGCTCTTGTAGGAATAGGTATGTATGTTCTTTAATGGACACCGATCCATAAGGGAAAACTGGTTTAGAAATTAGAGTTCTTTGTAGAAGTAAAATGTTATGGTACACTTAAAATCCTTCTGTGTAGCTGCTGTAACTCTTCAGTGCCATTATTTGGAGTAACTACTGTATTGCAGGTGTGAAGCACTCTGAGTTAAAGCAAGTTGCAGAGCACTTTCTAAATATCCGAAGTGGAGCTGGTATTTCTAGTGCAAAGGCTGTCTATCGAGGGGGTAAGGATCTATCTTGTATCTGTTCTGAATGACTGATTTTCTGTTAATTAGAAATGTAATATTCTAAGCTGCAACTGAAAACTATATGGTTGTACCAAATGCTGCATTGCCTTTTATTCTGTTGTATTTTTAGGAGAAATCAGGCAACAAAATGGTGATAGCCTTGTCCATGCTGCTATCGTAACAGAAGGAGCTGCTGTTGGGAGTGCAGAAGCAAATGCATTCAGTGTTCTTCAGCATGTTTTAGGTGCTGGACCCCTTATCAAGAGGGGAAGCAATGTTACCAGCAAATTGTACCAGGGTATTGCCAAAGCAACTACCCAGCCATTTGATGTAAGTTCAGAGGGTTACAGAACTCTAACATTTTAAGTAAAATGCTTATTATCCTTTGAGAGGTTACTGCCTCCAGCTAGAATCTTAGATCATTCATTCTTGCACAAGTTATAATATTTCAGAGGAGGCCTTCCAATCTGATCTTTGCACAGATGGAGTTTAGCTTCCTGAATTACAGTGGTTTAGATCCTAACAGTAATTATTTTTCTGTGGTTGATGCTGAGTTGTTCTGATACTTGAAACAGCTGATAAGAATGTTTGTTTTGCAGGCTTCCGCATTTAATGTTAATTACTCAGATTCTGGGCTCTTTGGAATTTACACCATATCACAGGCTTCAAACACTGGGGAGGTGAGTTGCTGATTAGAATTTAAGTATTAACATAACCCCCAAACTAGTGTTTTAATTTGAGATATCTACAAAAAATCAGTTCATCTGGTTTATTGTAGAAGAATGCTGTATTTTCAGTATGTTCAGTTATGACTTAGCTCTGTAAGCTGGGAATGAGACTTGCTGTCTGGGAATTACAAAGGCCTATGATGATCTAGAGCTAGTAAAATACCTTGAATTGCTGATGTGTAAGCCTAACTGTAGCATGACCAATGTGCTCACTTGGGCGTTTATTACAGTGGTTTTAGCATTGTTGATAAAGCTGATCAGAATTGAGTTCAAGCAGACATTCTTAACATTGTCAGCTGCTCTCCCCTCAAGTTTCTAAGATGTCAGTTAATAGAAATAACATCTTGAAGTTTAATACAGGAAGAAATCTTAAATGATTTAATTTTCCTTAGGTCATTAAAGCTGCTTTGAACCAGATAAAGGCTGTTGCTCAGGGCAGTGTCACCGATAGCGATGTCACAAAGGCAAAGTAAGTGTGTAAAAAAAACCTCTCGTGTGTGTTGTAAAGAGAAGTTTAACATGTAGCTATTTGCCAAACACTTAGGCTATTCAGTACAGCAAAGCTTATCGTTGTCCTGTCATTATTTCAGCGGGGAACTGCTCCCTTTCCTACATTAAAACTGAAGCAATGTCAATAGTGTGGTGGTGGTGGTGGTGGTGGTTTTTTTTAAGCTATGCTGATTCTCTGCTGATGGTATTTCCTAATGAGAACTTGTTAGTTAACTGTTAATGTGTTCTGAAAACTCTTTCAATTTAAGAAATTAGCAAGTATCAGCAGATGCTGTCATTTTAATCATACTCTGTAGGATTAAGATGTATTTAAATTAGAATCCTAAATAGCATTATTTAGGTGATTCCCTTCACAGTCACACAGCAGCAATTCCCCAAACAATTATATTAACCAATCTTCTGTGTCTTCAAAGAATAGTAGTGATGAGGGTCTGCAAGTATAAAGCACTGAATTAGTGATGTTACATCCAAGTGCTTGAAATACGTGCCCCTAGGAATATTTAAGATGGGGGAAATTACGATTAGAGATGCAGTAATACCAACAAAGTTCTGGAGTTTCTAATTTATAGAGGGTTGTGCACATTAGCTGCTGCTTGCTCTCCAAGTAGTGTTAAATTGTATTGAGCCTCTAAAACTGTAGTTCTGCGATCAACAATACAGTTCAGATTCACTCAAGCAGCAAAATTAAACTGTTGTCTGTTGCATATATAAAAACTTACAAGATGCCCCTTAAAGCTTGATTATCCAAAACTTTATAACCTACTCGTGGTTTGTTACGCCTTAGTCCCTCCTAGCGAAATGTGAATTGTGGACACGTTTATTTGACATTATTAGGTTTGTGTTTTGGGGTTTTGGTTTTGTGGCAGGTTTTGCTGGGCTTTTTTTTTTTTTTTTTTTTTTTTTATTTTAGTGACAAAAAGTAAAAATACCACCAACCCAAACCCCAGATTTATGCCAGGGATATTTCCAGAGTCTTGCAATTCAGTCAAAAATACTAAGCTACTTAACCTGTTGGAACAAACTATTTTTTGCTATTTTGTCTTTTACAAAGGAATAGAAGGACAAACTTCTGAAAATAAGATTTTCATATGTAGCAGTGAGACTGCATGAAACAGAAAAAACAGTGTAAACTTGCTGTCTTTTTACAGAATGTGGAACTATTTGCACAAGGAGCCTAACCATTTACGTTCACTGATGCTTTGTCACTTAAAACAAAACTGTTCTGCATACACCTGTTCCTGATGAGAAACTGGAATCAATTTTAAACCTAGTTTTTAAATCTGATAGCTTGTCTAGTTCCTGGGGTACCTGCATTAGTTAATTCAAACAGAAACAAATTTGAGTTAGAGATCTTCCGACTGTACGGGGAGGCTGGTCATTCCAAGGCAGTAGGTGTTCAAGTACCTTGTCATTTTCATGCTGGGACTACTTGTGCCTGTTGCCTAACTACAGAATCCTTCCTTACTTGAAAGCCTTTCAAAATGGAGAGGAATCTTGGAAAGATAAAAAGCACCAAAAAGTCATTTCACTTACGGGGACGGTGAGAAAGGTAATAACAGGACTTAAAAGCTCACTCATCCTTAATGATTTGTTTGATGACAGAAACCAGCTGAAAGCCACCTATTTAATGTCAGTGGAGACTGCAGAAGGGTTGCTGAATGAAATTGGCTCCGAGTCATTGATTTCTGGCACACACACATCACCATCTGTTGTTGCTCAAAAAATCGACTCTGTAGCCACTGCCGATGTTGTGAATGTAAGTATGTGCCAGCACCTACAGGTATTCTGTGGCTGTGGTGCCAGGAGGTTGGGGTTTTATACAAAACTGGTGTGTATGTTTATAGACACACACATATACTAGCTCTCTTTAAAAAAGCAACCAATTTACAAATCCCAGCTGGCTGCCTTTTAATGTCTTTACTTACTTTATTAACAAAATACCCTTTCAGCCAATACACTGTAAAAGTAGTGCAGCTGGGAGTATGTGAAATTCTCATCTACTTCACTTGAGTTTACCCAAACTGCCAACTAGTAGTCATGGAAAATTTGGTATTAGTTCCAGGCAGGCACTTTTCTGTCAAGACTCTTCAGCTTCCGCAGTCTAGAATATTTGGTGTGCTTAATAAAACAATTAGATTTTCAATGATAAATTGATATAACTATTCTAAATTATCTTGTTGCTTATACTTGAAGCAAACTTCTTACAGGAATCCATCAGAGAAATTCTGAAATAGAAAATATGTTTCTTCACACTCATTGTGAATTTGTGTTGCAGTAGCATCTAGCAATAGCTTTAGTAGTAAGAAGAGATCCACTATATGTTGTGGTGTAGTAATTATTCTAGGAATAACTATTTTCAAAGAGTTTATCCCTTTTATAGCTGTCATTCTGCCATTCCTGTTTACATTTTAATCCATCTCCTTGTTACTTTAGAAGCAAGTTTAGACAGTAAAAGGAAAACTGTGTACTTGTTAATATACTGTAGTAGTGTTGGGATTTGTTTGTTTCAGTAACTTAAAGCTGAAGCTGTGAGCAGCAAGGTCAACCACTGTAGCAAATATTTCCTTAAAATCCCTCTTTCTGATTTATTTCCAGGCTGCAAAGAAGTTCGTCAATGGGAAGAAATCAATGGCAGCTAGTGGGGATTTGGGAAATACTCCTTTTCTTGATGAGCTGTAAACACAGAACTGGGATGCAGATTCAAGATGGGCCTGAGCTCTAAGTCACCTATGCTCTAAAAAAATTGCTACAAACTTGTTATTTATGAATTCAGCTCTTTCAGAAAACTAATCTGGAATAATTGTGGGCTTGCACTCATCAAATAAAGTGCTGAGTTCAAACACATTGTGTCAAGGTTTTTTCACTGAAAATGGTATTTAAAATGCTGCTAAGTGGCTCTGTACACTGAAGGTAAAACTACAGTGAAAAAATAAGGTGACTTTGTTGATGGAAAAAAAAAGATGTCTCATAAATGATCACCAATGCAAATACTGTTACTGCCACTAGTTGTCTGTGTATTCTTGTATGTCCCAGAAAAGTTCTTAATAAAATGTCTCCACCATGTTTATATCAAATAGATGAAGAAACCTTCAAACAAAGATGGATGTATTAGACCTTAGAGCTTGCAGCTCGTTGGCTGGAGCTAGCAGAGGCAGGGTTTCAGAATGTCTTCTACAAGTAGCATTGATAGACATCAATGCCTTGTCCTCCCCTCAAACAGCTTTATATAGGCCAATATCTAATTTCAAATATCTCAGGACATTTAGATGTTTTGGAAGTCCAGGCATGCATTGGAAGAAAACAGATACCACACAACTTTGGAAATACAGTTTTTGAAGAAGTAAGGTTTTGAGCTATTCTGAAACAAAGGCAAATTCTCCCAGAGAGGATGTATCTGATAGAGAAGGGCAGGAGGAAGAGAAACTGTTCTCACTGTTTTCTGTGGCCCAGTATGAAGGAGGTCTAACTCCAAAAGCACCGAATTTAGGACTGCACATCCATCCCTGTCATTATGATGACAGCATCACCTTGTCTGTACCTTAAGTGTTTGGCCTGTATCAGATGGCTGCCAAATTTTGGATATGGAAGGTACCTGTGAGTGAACTCACAGCAGTATGTCTGGGAAGATTTAAACTGAAAAGGGAATCACCATCACTACTGGACCTGGTGTCGCGTTATCACTGTTGCTGAAAACAAACAGTATGGTATTACCTTAACACACAATAATCCCTACAGGCATTTGGTTAAATTAGCATGGAGTCCTAAGGCTTTTTCAAGTACTTGTTGTAAAGCTAAGTTCATTAGTTCTGAAGCTCCTCTAATACCAAAGTAATAGGTCTGTAGTCCTTTGCACATTATTTCTTTGGGCTCTAAATAGCTAAATTGTAATTTGGTCAACAGAAAAGCTACCCTTTTTCTGCTTCAGAATAGAAAATAATTAGATTTATTTAAACATAATCTTAGAGGTTTAATCTCTTGGAAAGCCCCTTGCTGCATGAGCTTACTTTCTGCTGTTCTAGCCTAATCATCTCATTTTAATAGTTCTGTTACCTCTGAGATTTCTTTTTTATTAAAACTGTGTGCCTCAGGAAAATGTGTAAGTGCCTTTTACCCCATCTAGTTTAATTATGCTTACTACATGAGCCACCTTTAGGATTGAGGGTGATATTATTTTTTAAGCTTCTGCATGCAGCTGCTCTCACAAGTTTATTTTTCTTGAAGTTAAATAATTTTAAAAGTCATTAACTGCTGTCAGTAGTTAGACTGATGAAGAAAGAGGGGAGCTTTTTACAGGGTTGTAGCAGGACCTCCATCTTGGTATCATTGGCTACTTGCGATCATCTAAATCCGTGACTATTAGAATTGATGTGGCCTCTGACTTCAGTGACCTGCAAGCCAGACTTCCTGTGCTCAGGGTGGAGGCAGGAGGCAGCGTATCTAAAATTAATGGTTGTCCTGGAGCAAGGCTGACTGAGGTTACACATCTCCCCTTGTATGTCACCTTGCTGTTTATGTGTTGGTATGGAGCTAAGCATGTCCCTTCCTCCACAGAGGAGGTGCCTCCCTGATACTGGAAAATCTATGTCCCAGATGTGTCACCTTATGTTTATCTGGGTCCCTGAAGGTTTACAGGGTTTCTCTCCTGAGGGGCTAGTGCTTCTCCCTCTGCTCTGAAAACAACAAAATCATGGGCATGTTGCAAAACAATGTCAAAGTAGGCCAGGGAAGTAGGTGGTCCCTACGAGAGCTGGTGCAGAGCCTAACAGAGGAGTTCCAGCAGAAAGATGTGGTGATATTTGTTTTAAGGCTACAAATAATGTTCTTGTTAACCTGCTGCCAGTGGAAAGCACTCAGCTGCAGTTTTGCAAAAAGCAGTATTGCATCCAAGAACAACAGAGTACAGAAGCCCCAGCACCTCTATATATCATGGGGTGGGCTTTGAGGGGTTGAGCAAAGTTGCAATTACTTTGTAGACCTGTAACTGAAGACTGCAAAAGGCAAGCAGAATCAATCTGCAGCAGACTATGGCTCTATCAGCAGCCTGGCAGAAACCATTCCATGGAGGAGCAGTATCAGTAAACATTATGTACTGAACTGCAACCGAACAGCACAGGGGATGTAATGAGGCAGTACAGCGCTCTGCTGCCATATTAGCCAGAATAAGGAGTCTCTCTCCATCTGTTCTATTTTCTTCTTAACCCTTTTGAGTTAAAAATGCCTGTAGCAAAAATTTACAGGCTTTAAAACTGTTTATCTAAGCTACTGTCTACCATTTTTTCATTCACTTCTTCCACTGACTATTCTTTCCACTCCACCACCATCACATCTTCCTCCACTCTAGCTTATCACAACATACTGGTTCTACTGGGGTGAAAACAAGAGGTTCTGGGACAAGTACCAGGATAGCAAATACCAAAAAAGGCAACAGAAAACATTTTACCAACAGTTTTATATAAATTCTCATCCTCAAACAGGAAGGTAAACCACCCAAATTCCATGTTTCAAAATGCATATAAATAAATGTACCTATGCTTCCAAATATCTTCAGTATCATCACATGCCAAAATTTATTTGACTCCTATTTCTTGTATCCTTTATTGAAAATGCTTTTGGAGCTTGCCTTTCTCACTCATTGCAAAAGAGCTACTTAGTTCAAATCCATTTCTATTTTCTGCTTGGGATTTTTCCACTGATTTTTATACTTGGATCAAAAGTGCAAAGCCTTTTCTAAAAAGTGGTTAAGAACTCCACTTGATGTTTTTTATTTCATCAAACCAGTAGATCTTTCTTCCCAGTGCTTGGAATTCTAATTCTGAAAGGTATGAGAAGAAAAGGACTGCCCAATCTATAAAAGCAATGCTGGGAAAATTGTACTAGTTTAAGCATTTTCACTGTACAGCCAGTAACTTTCTAATTACTTCATTGAACTCAAGTCTTAGCCTCATAGATTTCTATGTTAGACACAATTTAATACTTGGTGATAACTTAGCATGCTATTGTCCCCACACTGCAGTTTCTGAGTCTAATGTAATTGGTCTAGAGACCCATGTGAAGCAGTCAAATTTACAGAGCTTTCAATTGCAAGCTTAATGTAGATGTCTGATGTTCCACAAGAAACCTTAATAACTAGTAATAGTCTGTTAGTACTGATATGCCACATTTCAGGTTTAAAGCATTTAGCAAATGAATACCTGCATGGATTGTTAGACCACAGAGATTAGTCCATGGCCACTTTGTAACTATTCTGTATAATAAAGAGAAATAAAAAGCAAACAATAAGGAAAATTAATTTCAAGCCTTTGGGAAGTTTTGTGTTACTTGTAGAGTGAAATTACTTGAACAATTACGCATTGAAGAAATAATGATATTATTCAAGTTTAGTTGCTCTATAAAGGTTATAGTCAAACTACTTTTGGACAAAACTGCTGATGAATAGGAAATCTGTTTTTGCTGGAGAACAATATACAGACTTAAATATTGAACTGATTATGAAACAGTCACCCATATCAACTATTTTAAGATGACAGGTATTTCATTATAATGGAATTCTGGCACTGAGCTTTATATGTTTTGTGCCAGTTTCTTTTCTCCATAATTTAAAATTGAGTTTCTTTTGATCTGTGTAAGTATAAATAAATCAGAGACAGGCTCAAAGCATAAATGCAGAACAAGAATATTTTCAATGTTTTTAGGTTTAAATGTCACCTTTGGTTCTTTTTACCTGGTTTTGGCTTTCCATAGCTAGCTGCTTTCTCAATGAGGCTTCTTATCTGGAGATATGGCCCATTCTGTATGAGACCTAATCCTTGTTCACCCATCATAATATTTGCCTTCAATAATGCAATCAGTGTGTGCTGAGAAATGTTTTCCAGTGCTGACAGCTGTCCTTTGAAAAGTGAGAGGAAAATTTTACTAATTGAAAGTGTGATATCATTCTTCAGCAAAAGGTTTAAGGAGCTGTTTGAGCAGGTGCTGTACCTATTCCTAACTGTCCAAACAGTTATGTCCCTCATCCTCAATTGCTTCTCGAGATAGGCATTGCCTAAGTTGCTGCCAAAAAGCTCTAAGAGCAACATTTATGAAAAGTTAGTGTAATCCATAAACTAGCTTTCTGCAAATAAATATAGTGAAAGCAGTTTTTACTTAGAAACTTATTTCTTAAAAAGTCACACATTTTACCAGGGAAAAAGCAATATTGCTCTTACTTAAGTATTCATTACTAATGGCTAAATATTCAGAGGAGGTAGAGAATGGGGTAGAGAATAACAGAATAGAGGATCTGTCAGCTATTAAGGACTTCAAGAAAAGACTGAATTCTTATAAAAAAAATGATTTTTAAAATCAATATTTATAAAAGAGATTAATTTCTAAATATGCAGCAGATTGGTTCCACACCCTACTGCTGATATGAGGGAAGGGACTGTACCTGCCCTATTTAGCACTTCCAGAAATAAAATACTCTTGAGCATTTGCTATCCATTAACATTCACAATACAAGTAATACAATATAAATGACATTAGCTCGGTCTTCACCAAGAAATATAATAGGGTAATAAAGAAATCTTCCATTTCTCAAACCTCTTCACCACATCAAGAGCCAGGAAAAGTTAAGACTGTCACACAAGTGCCAAACTGTGTTCTGTTAAAAATTACTTTTTTGTCTCTGTTTTAGGATCTAATCTCTAAATGTAACTTCTGACAGTAGGGTAGCAGTAACATAACTGCTTGAGACCATCTCCAGCAGTCTGGAACCACTTAATAAAAATTTCTCCCACTTTACCCCTCTTCTTTAAAATACAGAAATGTGGTCATCTTTCTAATGGCTTCAGAAAACCTTTGCACCAGGCTCTAAGTGACAGTGCAGAATGTCAATAAAAGACTTAAGATTGAAAGTATAGCAGTGCAAACATTTCATATGAACATTTCATTTGTCAATCCATCTCATCTGCTGAACTGAAAAACAGAGAAGGAAGCAGGAATGGTTAGAATTTGTTTTCCTTTCTAAGTAAGACTGTTGTTGTCGTTGAGTAGAATACTACATTTCATTTCATATTTAATTTTCACGGTCATGCAAGTGAAGCAAAGGAAGACTCATTCTGCAACACACTTTCATCTGCTGATAATTCTGAGAGATTGGATGTGTGACCTGCTACTGGTTTTCCAGCTCATGAATTTATGCAAAGTAGAAAATATCTCCATTTTGTGACTGAAACCTTTCCTATGGCATTCTGCAATGTGTGTTTCTATCTTTTTTCAGCCAGAAGAGAGAACTGAATCCCAGTCTCCTATTTCCAGAATGAGCACTTAACTTCCAGGCAAATAGATGTAAACAGATGACATGAAGTAAGGCTAATTGTATTATCTTCTAGCCAAAACTATTCAGCAAATGCTATTAAAATTCATGAGCAGTTGTAGGTCAGTAAATGATGTGAAATAAACAAACAAAAATGCTAATAATAAATCTAGCTAACTTTAATAAGAAGCCAGAATCTTGTTTGTAAACTTCTAATTGCATGACATTATCTTGCTGGACATGAGAGATTTAAAGCCATGTGACTAATCCTAAGCCTACAAAACATTTAGGCAGAATGCTAACATTCACACTTTTAGATGAGACACTTGTCTGTACAGTTTCAATTTGTGCTGTGCTACAGACAGTTTAGGTACTTGCCAGAACTTAGATTACAGTTCTCCTAACACTGCCCTGATTTTCTGCAAGGTCACCCTTCAATTCTGCAGTTTCTGCAGGTAGCAGCATAGGATCTCACCACATCCTCTTATGCTGAAGAAACATTCCTTTTCCTCCTGTCATGTGCCTATGATTCCATTCAAAATACTGAACTTCAAGAGCAGGAATGACTCGATACTAAGAAAATTTGGAGCACTGGAGACTGTGCAAAGAAGATAAACTGTCTGGTAGCACAAGGACATAAAAAGTTTGAGATACTGAAACACAGGACTGGATGAGTAGTGCTGGGGCAGCAGTGAGGAGATAGAAATGAAGAGAGGAAGAAATGACCAAAAGAGATGGAAACTCACTCTTAGTTTAATCCTGAGCTGCTAGTGAAGATTCTATGTTCCACTGAGTCCAGAGGAAGAGCTTTTTCGATGGAGCCAAAACCCCTGGGCAGGTATGTCCTAGATAAGCCTCTTGGAAATGCGCTAATGCTGCAAGACGGTCTGTGGAGGAAGTCTGCCAGCAGGTGAGGAGGCAACAACCTCCAGCAACTGCTCAGAATGCCAGGGCAGGTGAGTTCTGAACACTCCACTACTCTCAGCACCACACCATGTGCCAGCATCTAGTGTATGGTTTCAGTCCAAGAGGAGTAATTTGATTTAGGCTGCCAGTCCATTAATACCACGGGTCAGAGTCCCCAAGGGTTTATGGATAACCTCTAGCTGGCAGTGTCCTCCCACACAGCATCCATAGGCATCTACTAATCTTCTAATAAACCTGAGAAATATTAAATAACTCACCACACAGCCTTCTGGGTATGAAGACTGGTTTCTGTCACTATTGCTGACTTCATATTTGCCTACATATCAAAAGTGAATGAAAATCACATCTTCCCTTTGTGTGACCTCTTCACACCTCCTTCCTTTATTCCTTTTGCCACAAAGCTCTGTTAGTTCAAGACAAACTCATTTTGAGGCAGACTTTTACATAATGCTTGTATTAAAAGCTATGTAAATACCATGTAAAGCGAGTTTATAGGATAGTTGCAGATGATTCTTGGAAATAACTTCTTTTCAAGGCTGCTGGATTCCCGTTGTTAGTGCAATATAGTTTAAAAATCTTTTAAATAAAAGATCAGCTGTCCCATTTCTTTCATGAACCAATTGTTCCCAGGGAATAATTTGTTTTTCATCAAAGTCTTACTATTTTCTCCATCCTTAAGAAAATCTGTCAAGAACAGGCCATTTCCGTAGAACTTAAGTACAGCTCTTGTCCTCCGATAATAATAGGTCCTACTGTTTGCTGTTGAACACTCTAAGATTACTAATATCTCCATTTTGTTTGTGTAGTCTCCCATCCACATAAAAGACTTAAAGGAAAATAAGCAGCCCAGACAATCAACTGCTTGGATTCCCTTATTTGGTTTTCTTCCCCACACACAGCACAGACAGCAACGCAACCTAGGGCTTCCGTGGTGCTCCACAGCCTCCATGGAGGAAGAACCTCCACGAATTAGTCCTCCCACTTCCCATTTTTACCACTGCTAGAGGGGCAACTCTGAAGTTTAAGCTAATGCCCCAGTTCTTGAAGGGACGGAGTGACAGCGAACACTGAAACAGGAGACTGTTGGGGTTTGTGTGGTGCAGATAGATCTAGGATGGCTCCTCTGCCCTCTTTACACAGTGATGACCAAGTTGAGCACCCCCGTCTCGCAGCGCA
>VWZY01010833.1:21901-52444 GCA_013399075.1 Chloroceryle aenea
ATCAGCTTTTAAGCCAAGAGCCCATGTGGGTTTTGATTTTGTTTTTTAGAATCTGTCATTGTTTTCTCTAAAAGAGCAATGATACGTGTATCCTGTCTTTTTGCTAATAATGTAACTGTATGAACAATTCATTTCAGCCTGTTGATAAGGACCTACATGTTCCGATGAGTGGATTGGGGAGACGTAATAAGAGGAGGGCTGCTCTTTGACTTCATGTCCCAGAGAACCCTAAATCTCCTTGTCAGGAAAGGAAACAATCCTTACTACAACCTGATGGAATTAACATAATTTTCAAGCAGACCCCAGGTGTAGAATAGAGAAAAGGGGTCTTGGGATAAAGGTTTCTGTCTTAAATTCTTGCAGAGGGTTTATAAACTTTTCTTTGTTGGTCTTGGATCTTCCATGCCTAATATTTGGTGCATGTAGGAGGACTGAACTGTTTCAAATGGAGCCGTGTTTCCTTTATTTTGATAAAGGATTAAATACGTTGCCTATCAGGGATTGATGGCCATTCCCTCTGACTAGATTGTACTTATGATTTGTTTGAATTGCTTTCAGTTACCTAGACTAGAACCTGGCCTTTCCTACATGGTCTCGAGGAGAGGAATGAGTCCCTTCCCAAAATGCAGCGTTCAGTAACTTCCTTGATGGCTTTACTGTTCTTTTGAAAGCTAATTGTGATGATCCTACTGCCTATGGCTACATAATATAGTTGTTTCTTTCCTCTTACAATTTCACCTAGCAGCAGTGCTGCACTAATGTGCCCTTCTTCAGGGGCTTAAAGTAAAATAAAATAATCATTTAAAACATTTAGGTATGTCTTTCTTAACTCCCACCTCGTGGTAACAGATCCTGTGCGATGTGTCAGATGTTGGATTCTCTCTGGCTGTACAGAAATAACAAACTACTCTGAAGATACTGCCAATGGAAAGAAGGGTCTTTGGGGAGCTAAGCACAGTCCATTACATTATTTGTTTGAAATACATGAATTGTTTCCTCTAATATTATACCTAGAACTCATTCATTCTTAGTTACTTGATGAATGATTACTTAATCATTTGCCATTTCTGTCCTGTATTCCTTTTAGAGATGAAAATAACAGTTTCACTTTTAATTAGGCTGGCAAACATGAAATCTGTATGGATTTTTCTGGAGGACTTCACTAGTCAAATAATGCTTTGACAGACCTAAGCCTAGGGTTTTTTTGTTGTTCCCGGCCTGTATTTTGAAGCCAAACAAATTGTTAGCTTGACAACATTGTAAAGAAGAGCTATCTGTCATCCTTCCTTAATGACTCCTTTGTAGATTTTTGCTGATATGGGATTTGATGTGCCCTATTGTAAGACTTCTGGTTAAAAGCAATATAAAAGTATATTTCCAGTACTTAGACCTTCTAAAGTGAGCCTTTTGTCCAACTCAAAAGAAGCGTGAGGATGCCCATTGAATCAATGACTTCCTGTAGTATTGAATTACGAGGTAAATGCTTTTATGAGTGCCATTCATTACCCAGAGGCTGCTGTGAAGCGGTGTGGTATGGGAGGACACAGCCCTGATGGGAAAACCTGTCCCAGCTGCTAGCAAGATTCAGGTGCTCTCAGCAGACCACTGTGCTTGGACCACGTTCAAGTCCGTATGTGCCACTAAGAAGTAGGTTGGTTTTTTTTGAAGCATCCTTCTCTCAGCTGGTGAAAGATACATTATTGGTGAAAGAAAATACTTGTTTGCTTTGCCTCTGTGTTTTTAGGTTCAGCTCCTGTGGGAATTAATCTAAATTCTGCTACAAGTCAGCCTAGTACCAAGGAGAAATGGGAGTAATGCCGTTTGGCTGCTTGGCTGCTGTCCTCGAGGTTCTGAAAAGCAGCGTGGAACAGCCTGGTCTTCTCAGTACTGCAGCTGTTTGAGAATTGCATAGAGCAGAGGTCTTGGCAAACCTGGGAAGGCAGCACTGCATTGGGTCATGCAGGGCTGTTTACAGCCATTAAGGTTGCAAACCTGGGCTTATGTTTCAGGAAAAAAAAAAACCAAACTGTTTTGATTTGAATGCTAAACAATATGTACATCTTACTCCATAGATAAGGATGATTTTCTCCTAAATTGGATAGCAAAATAAATCAATGGCTTTAATGCTTTTCTGAAAAATCTAAATTGTTTTCAATATTTTTTTTTTCAAGGAGCTTATGTTCTGGGGAAATCAATAGAGGGGAAGGGCTGATTAGTCTGCTAAATCTTATTCTTAAAGATAAGTTTTACAGTCCTTTGAAAAAATGTTAGCTATAAAAATTCCTCTTCAGCATTGTAATTATGAGCAAAGGATTGCAACTAAGATCATTGAAGGTTTCAGATGCTTACCTGTCTTTAGGACAGAGGAACTACACTTTTGTGGATGGAGGTCCAAGTCTCCACTGGGTGCTTTTTCTTTATGTAATTATGTAAGAATTGGTCATTGACTTGGTTTCAGGTATTTAATACATTTTTAAGATTATAAAGGAAAGATGAAAATTAAATGGATTTTCCTTTCAGCAAGTTGTCAGTGAGGTTGCATTATTCATGGTGTGCAAGTATAGAACACTGGTAACTCCAATCTGCAAACCAGTGGCTTCTCAGTATTTTTGCAGTGACATCCTTTTCTTATCAAACTGATATTCTATGTGAGAAATAAGGACAGAGTTTGCTTTAATTTAAGCCAGTGTCCTAGCTCCCACTGATTTCAGTAGTAATGAATTTTGCTTCTGTAACTCTGTGCTTCTCTTGCGATGAATTTTAAAAGCCAACAGTTTTGTCTCCGTATGTTCTTTTTTTTGTGTGTGTGTGTGAGGGTCTTTAATGACTTTCATATTTTGTCTTCAGTAGGGGAGGAAGGTGGATAGAAGTTGCTCTACCTTCATCCTTCAACCCTTTTGTAGGGAGAAGGGTATGAATAGTATGCACATTTGAAATTAGGCATGTTAAAACTGTACATACGGGAGGGTGATAATTTGAAATGCCTTTAGGGTAGGTCAAGTAATTCAAGATCATTTATTTAAATGAAATCCCCCTTAAGAAAGCTAAGCTATCAGTTTATGTGACTCAGTCATCCCTTCCTATGTAGCATGATTGTTCATTTGATTCCAATTTACAGAACAACATCTACCTTTTTAATATCAGTCATTAAGTTAATATGGATGTCAGAATTTAAGGCTGCTAAACTCTGATACACTACAGTGTTATGGCCAGGCCACTCAGGATATACACACACCAGTGCTGACTTGGGTGATATTAGTGTTCAGCAGAGCTTCCAATTTCACCTTGTGTTTGTGACATAAGCATCAAGGTCACATGTCAAGAATTAGATTTTTCATTTAGACTGCCTTCTATACCATGCTGTGCAGTAACAGTAGGATAGTGAATTGTGGCTCTACAGCATGCCACTTGGTTTAACTTGCCTGTTTTGTTTACAAATGCTGCCTTTCCATGTATTATGTGTAGGTCTTGGGTTTGTGTACTTGGTTGATTTTTTATTTCTGAAGTATGATTCCAGATTCAGTGGTATCTGGTTTTATCCAAGAGCAAGCTATACCCAGCAGGCTGTTCCTCCTGAGGAAGTTAACTCACTGCTCCTGTGAAGTAAGTTGTCGAGTACTAAGTGGCAAATTACTGCCATTCTGTGTTATTCCTCTGCATGTGATAGCACTTCCTGGGGAATTTTGCTCCACAGTTCCAACAAGAGCTGTAGCTTTACTGGGATCAGCTTAATGAACAGTCACAGGTGAAAGGACCAAGCAGTGATTCCCTAGTCCTATTGAGCTTGAGACCATATTGCCACTGAAATACTTTTCTCTACTTGGAGCACTGACTGTACATGGAATAAACCTGAGACCACATGAAGCTACTCAAATGAACCAGTATTTCTAAATAGAGTAGAATAAATAAAGCATTAACAACTTAAGATGAAGTGTGAGTTCCAGCTAGCACTTTTATTCTAAATGCATTTACCTGCTTAAAACGTAGTGATCTGTTTACTGCTTACTTCTGCCCTTTAGGGCCTGTGCTGAGAGACTGTTAATGCACAGTGCACCTCTGTGGAGAGCAATCATTGTGTTGTCCACTGAAGTAGATAGAGCGGTTTGTTTCTTTCATGTATGGATAGTTGGCTTTTCAAAAACTGTCTGGAAAAGGGTTGTGGTGATCGCTTGTTAAACACCTTGCTGTACTGAAAACACAGCATGCTTCTTCCAGCTCTTCTCAGTAGAGAATGATGGGATGTGATGGGAAGCAATTCTACAAAATTACTTTTTCCTAATGTTTTCTGTACTGTATCATGCAGTGACTGTGACAGGAGAAGTTATTTGCCCCTTCGTGAACCTGTTTGGATTGAATGCTGAGAATACAAAAAAAATAATGGGGTGATGGTAGAGAGAGTGAAGAGTTGCATACTGTCGTGCCCTGGAAAGGAGCGATGGCTGGAAATCAATCTATGAATCCATCTGAACATCAGAGTGTTGAAATTAGGTTCTGGAACGTAATTTATAAGAAAACACTTTCCTTTTGGTAGGTGCCCCCAGGTGCATGGGCGAGGAGGGAAGGGTGGTGCTGTTGCTGATCTGGACAATGAGGGCACTGGGACTTGCTGTAGGATGCCCGTGCTGTTACAGTATTTGCATTTTAGAGGTGTTTCCTTAAAACCAACAATAAAAAAACACAAATAAGAACTAGTAAGGACTGACAAAAAACATAAACCCCATATAATCTGAATACTCTAATGAGAGCAGTCAGTTAATAGGTGTGCCTGGACTGAGAGTGTCAGTGCCATCCTTAACATTTCCATTGACTTTGTAGATGTCTTTCAGTAGATGCAAAAAAACTGACAAAGCAGAGCGTTTGGATTGTGCTTGCATTCTATACTTGACCAGGCCTTAAGGCACAAAAAAAATTACTAGTAAGGCATTGTTGTAATGAATTAATCTTGTGCTTGCTCAACCACTCAACATTTAAACATATGGAACTGTTTTATGTGTAGGAAGAATCTCATGAAAGAAAGCTGTGTCAGCCTGGTTATTTGAGCCTGCCAGAGCAGAGATGAGAGAGCTGAGTGTTTCTCCATAGAGAAACTGATGTTTAACATCTGCTTTTTAACAAATACAAATTAATACTGCTTCTGTTAGGTGAACATTTTGCTTTCTCTTTAGTGTGTGAAGGTACAAACCCAGTACTTTACCTCCCACCAAATGCTCTTGAATTCCTCATTCTCTAATTAGTGCTAAAGAATTAGGTAAGAAATACCTGATTATAGGGTACAGATCTATGAACCAGTAACTTGTATTTACCTTTCAAATTTAGCATCTGGCACAGCTGGCTTTGGATGTTGGAAAGTTATTGTGGTGCTGCCTCATTTTCTTCCACTGTAAAATAGAGGTGGTGTCTTAATCACAGAAACTTCTGTGTTAGCAGCAAAGCTTTAATTTGATTTTCTTTCTTTCTTAATTTTTGGTTCCTATCATAGTTTTACTTTATTAAACAGAGGGAAACAAAAATCTGAGAAGAACAGGTCTTTCATTTGTCTTTTCTGATAGTAAGTGGTTTTGCATAGGTACTTGAGCTTCAGGTATTTGGAATAACTTTTTCTTCTAAGTATTTACTTCACAGCAGTATCTACTACGTGTTACTATAGAACTAAATTATGTACAGTATGTGCAGATGCAGATTTGTGTTCTGCCTGTCCTGTTCTTTACTGAAGAAGTACATAGTTATAAATTTGCTTTATAGACAGTACAAACTAGGAAAGGTACCTTGTTGAGACTTCAGCTTTGTAGCTTCAGCTTCTGCATTTCGCTAATAGCGAAGATCAACTTAGAACTGATTTTAGGTGTGTGTATTACATTTGTTGCCACAGTAACACAAGTGTGACTTAACTATATGCATCTTAAAAGTAAGGATTCAGTAGTATGAACCACATGCACACAAAAAAACCAATTTAAACTGAAATAATAAAGGAACCCTGTTAGTGACTGAGTCTTATTAAAAACATTTGTTTAGTTTGTAGCCAGTGCTTACATGTGAGCAGAATTATGTAAACTCCGTTTGTACTTATGCCAATGCAAAGAAGATCAGTAGGTCAAACTTTTAAACTTGACATACTTTTTTTTATAGGTATCTCTCAGCAGCTTAACCTTTTTACCCACTTATTTTCTTGCTAGTCTTGAAACAAAGTAGCGAGAACTAACTTTTCTTGTCTGCTGCAGTACAGTTTCATCTTACCTGAGAGTTCTTCACCTAGTTCGTGAATCCTTTTCCAGCAATGGTTGATACCTGTGTGTTTCAGAAGGCAACTAGAGTGACTTATGGATGAGGAGGAATATTGACCTCTGAAGAGGTTAAATTTTAAATCCAATTACATTTTTAAATCAAATACAAAATGACATTTGTAGTATTTTTTTCCCGTGCAAAGTAATTTGGGAAAATCAGAAATTACTATAAATTTATAGTTTAAACAATTTGATATTTAAAAATCTATTTCTTATTACATAATTATATGTTATTGCAATTTACAGTGATGGCAAATTTAGTGATGGACAGAATTTTTTTTTTATTGAGGGCTATATGCAGGAATAAACTTCTACTGTAAATTTACAGCAATCTCCTTATGTGTGCTCCAGCTGCTTTGCTCAATTTCACTTTTCTTCCCAAAGCCTCTGACTGATGGAGATACACACAGATTTGAAATACTGGAGATATGGCCAAGAAGAGGATCTGTGCAGGGTATGTGCCTGTTATAAGGAGAGGGGAAACAAGCTAGAGCATTTGACTGGCAAAGCACTTGTACTGCCCTGATTCCCCAGGTATCAATATGGAATTAACAGCCACGGGTTATATTCTTTCTCACGGTAAAGCTCATGGTTTCTTCCTATTCTATCATGTTTTATTCTTGTATTTTATGTATATGTTGTATAAGTAACATCTTGTATAATGTAACATCATATACTTATTTTTTAAATTTGGAAATACAGTTGATTACAAGGGTTTGGTCTCCCTTGGCTACGTCAGGAAACCTCATCAGATTGTGATGGTTTGTCTTCAGGATAAACTAATCAAGTATGAAACATGAGCTGGTAAGAGTTAGAGGTTCAAAATTCCACTTTGAGTAAAACGTACTCAATCTATGACATATGTGTCCTTGGGATGAACTAAAATGCTCCCTTATGAAGGCATCAAAAGCCTCCCAGGATTTACTGCAGTATCAGAAGCCAGCATTTCCTATCTGTGCAATGTACTGTGATAAGCAACAGTTGGCTGCTACCCAAGAGCCTCATGGTAGCTGCAGTTCTGTGCCATAAATTACAAAACACTTTGGGATTGTTAAGGATGACAGTCTCTCCAGGTGTAATGATTAATAACCCACTTAGCTGTTTTGTCCAGTAGACGACAATTCACATTAGGCCTTGAACTTGACCACGAGGAATTCTCTGTGCAGTTCTTTGGACACTGCATCAGTAGGACTGAGCTGTCTCTGAGCTTGGTAATTGGTAAATTATATTATTAAATTTATTATTAAATTCACACTTGTTATATTCACAGGAAGTAAAGTCAGGTAGTTTACTTTTGTAGCACTCATCAGTGAGCCAACTTCCCAGTTCAGTGTTGCAGTTCTTAGTGCTGGCTTTCCTCTTCAATCATTGCCCAAATTGTTCTTGCCTTGTTTCCACTTCTCTTGCTGTGACTGCTTCCGGCTATTCACAGCAGTGTAATGTAGTCGTGTTTTAAGGAAAAGGTTATGGGATCAGAAAATGAGATAAGACAACTGCTTTTTCAGTGTGCCTCAGAACTGCTTTACTGTGAATACTTCAAAAGAGGTGCTTTGAATCTACATTCTTTCTGCACTTCTCAACCGATGGCATATATACTAACAGTGTTAGGATGTCTCAGTGAAACTCAGTGCTCTCTGCAGTACAATGTTTGTGTACGTCTGAAATGAGATGGATCCTGACTGCCATGCAAATGTACAAGTAATGAGGAACAGTTTTGTCTGTAATTTCATCAGTATTAGCTTAATGCATCAAACATACCCAACCTTTAATTGTAATGTCTTTTTACCTAAATAGAATAAACTGCTAAAAGATTGTCACTAGACCTCAGGTTTTCTGAAGGTTGACTTTTGTACAGAAGGTGATTTACTTCACTTGAAATTTTGCTCTAATTTTCAGCCTTCTCTGTACAAAACAGAGATATTATAAATTCCATCATTAAGAGATATCTTTTCTTAAGCATAGACAGCAACCAATGGTATTCATACAGTCAGTGGAAACCTTGACAAGTGTCAGCTCCAGAACTGACACAGTGGAAGATTCTGATCTTGTTTCTTGTACAGGAGAAAATGTACTGTGTATTCTGTGCCTGTTGATGTGAGGAGTGTTGTAGGCGTTCTTCCATGCTGTGGGGGAAGAGAAGTCACAAGGGTGAAGAAAGAATTCTTTATTTTTTTTTTCTTAGGTTGAATTCTGTTCTGGAACTAATCGTGCACCTAAATTCATGTGTTAATGATGTAGTTCTCCATTGTAGAAACTTGTGTGGGAAGAAGCATGTTTCACTTTGTTTTTTAAACCCAGACTTAATTCAATTTAAAAACTATGCAACAAGATTATACAGGAAACCTGAAAAGATTGAATGGCCAAGAATTTCTAATGTGGTCTCATAAATTCTTTCAATGGAATATTATTGGGTCACTCGGCAATTACAAGAAGCACCCTGCAGCTTAATACATGAAAAATGGTGAAATAAAGGCTAGAACTAGTAGTTGCTGCTTTACAAACAGAAGTCAGTTGATTTATGCCCAATGTACTCTGAAGTAAATGCTTTCTGTAAGTATATATTCAGGAAGATGGAGTTGATGATAAAGGCAGAGCATTTCTTGGCTGTTTTTATTGAATCTAAAATTAGAATTCTGTTATAGACTGTCATTTTAACAACTGTGTAAACATATGTTAACAGATACGCTGTCTGGAGCACTGGGTAACATCTGATTGCTTTTTAAGAGTAGTCCCACTTGTTCAGAAAGGCCTGAGCCCTGCTGTTAAGATAAGTTGTATTTTGTTCCAGTAAAGTATGAATTTAAATGTTCAGGAGTGGTCTATCTTTTATTCTAGCCAAAAAAAGTGCAGACTCTTGGAGTCTATTTTTGTAGATGTTGGTTTGTGATAAGGGGGAAAATGTTATCACCACACAGACAGCACCTGTTAATTGCCTAAATAATTCAGGCTTAAATTATGCAGGCTTCTAAAATAAGGACTTGTCTCCTTAGCAAAAGTGATAAGAAAATACAACTTCAGGATAAATCCTGAATATGCTTCATGGCTTCCTATTCTTTTTTGGTTTTGTTGGTTTTGTTGTGATGAGACCAACAAATAAATGCCAAAATTTGAGAATTCTTACTGCAGAAGAGAGTAAGTTTGTTTGGTTGTTTGTTTTTTTTTCCAATTTGTCTGAAAAATTAAAGCTACCTTTTATACTGGAGGGGCTTAAAAATGTTAATCAGACAGGAAACTATGTGACAACTATCCTTAAGGACAGATTGTATGTAGTGAAGCTCTATGTCAGTCTGTCTTTCAGTGTGTGAAGTGTTACTTGTGGAAAGTAAATTAATTGTTGGCCCTGTACCTAATCCCTGTTTAAAGTGCAGTTTAACCTGTACTGCCAGTTGTTACAAGCATGTCATACACAGATTTGCCAATAGTTAAAAAGTGCCTTTAGGAATAAAAATTAAGGTTAGGTTTCATTCTACCTGCAATATTACTCTAGTTGCAATGAAATATGACTTGGGACATTTAGGTGCCATCCTTCAATTGACAGAATTGCCTTACAGAATAAAGCAAGTCTCATAGACACAGATGGTATCTCACATCTCCACTTAAAGTGGGAGAAATGTGTGTCCAAGGAAGGGCTTGCAAGACCAGAAATGTGCTTATCTTTCCAGTTATTCTAGTTTTTCAAATAAGAGGTATTACTTCTACTTGCAAATTTCCCTTCTCATGTCCTTATTGCTATAAATACAATCCTGCCATCAGTTATGTGATTTAAATAAATGGCCACCAAATTGTTAGTACATTTTATTTGCTCTTTGAATATTTTGTTCTTTGTTGTTGTTGTTTTGCAAGTTCTGTTGTACTTTTTGGCAATCTGGGCCTAAAATGTTCTCTTGGCAGTTGACCAGGAGAAAGGCTCAGCTTTAAGAAAGCATTCAAGCACATAAGCTGTATTTCAGCTGAGTATCTGCAGAGCAGACACCTAAAATTTGCAAATATGTTTCTAACCATATAAATGCCAAAAGGCACTTTAGCACTTCTCTTTAAAACTTACACCACTGGGTGACTCATAAGGCCATGGAAGAGACAGTTCAGTGGATGTCCTTGGAGCACATCTGACACAAGGTGAGACCAGTGCAAAGCACAACGGTTACAGCTGATAGAGGAAGATGATCCTTATTCCTCCTGAATTCCACTTGGTAAAATACACAAGCAATCTTGAGGGCTGGGCTGGAACCTGAATTTTATCCCTGCCCTTGAAATCCTTTGTCACTAGGCTGGAGAAATTGGTTTGGACAGTAACAATTAAGGTTGACAGATATTTCATGAACAGAGAGAACAATAGAATATTTTACTTGGTGTGATTTGGGGGTTTTGTTATAATTGTCTTGATCTTCTTGGACATCTATTAAGTTGGAAACTCAACTGACTTGGTGAAATGGTGCTTTTAGATATGCAGGAGTTAAAAATGGTGACCTCTGAAATCTAGTTATTTCCAGCCTGTGAATACCTTATAAGACACTTCTATGGAAGGTGATCCGCTAAACCGTGAAGATCCAGAATTTCTGTGTTCTTTCTGGTTGTGTTTGTGTTTGTACCACATGGCAAACTGGTGCTGCCATTACTGATCCATCCTGGTTACCTCATGTCACTGGCTCCTGTAGATGACTGTCAGCCTCAAAGAACCTGCACTTCATCCATATGATTGTGATTAGTTTTCCATTTCTGAGAAGTTTGGGATAGGGTTGTCGTGCATTGGATGGAGAGGTATAATTTTACAGCTCTGTCTGAAGCCAAATATAACTCTGTTAAAAAGAACACGAGCTCATCAGATGTTAAATGGCAGAACAGCTGTAGGTGTCATAGTTTCTGGCTTTCAACTGAACATATGGCATAAAACTGGTGTAGCTGACTAGAAAAATCACTTTTAAATATTGACACTGCCTTTGATCTTTTTTATTTTAGGCAGTGAATTTTGTCAACTTTGAGTAGCTGTATTTTGGTTGGGGGAAAAATGGAAATAGCTATGGATTTTTTGTATTTTTTTTTTTCTAAGCTAAGTAAAACACTAGGCTTTGTTTTGGTTTTGGAGTTCTTTCTTTTTTCTAGGCCCATCAGAAAGTGTAAAGATTCTAGTCACTGACAACATTATCCTATTGTGAACATGCTTGTAGTTTCATAAAATAAACAACCAGAAGGATGCAACTTATTAGAGATCCTGTTTACCAACATTTAATTAATGCTGTCTTCTGAAGTAAGAAAGAATACCTTCAGCGTGGGCAGATTTCTTGGCTCTGATGTGTGAGAACACACAGAGTCTTTGTTATGTCCTCGGGGGAGTTCCTGTGTTGCTGCCTGCGGATAGCTCTTTCACTGTGTGGTGGTCCATTGCATTTAGTTATTCATGAATTTATTTCTTTTAAATGGGGGGAACAAACCCCAAACATTAAAAAAAACCCTCCCCAATACCCAAGCAGCATGGCATTGATACTCGCATGTTGGAATTCAGAAATAAACTTGCTTTTTATTGGTCCAAATGTCTGCAATTTAAACGTCACTTACAGCTCATGTATCATAATGATTGTCATCTGTAGTAATAAACTTTTCTAATATGTGTGAGTCATAAGGATCTTTCCCAATAGATGGCCCCTGCTTTTTTTCCTCTTGCGGGTGGGAGAAGGGAGGGAGAAGACTGTGGAGGGGGATTTGGTTTGAATTAGGCGTGATACAAACACTGAATTGAAAACTTTTGGGATAACTCAGGCACCAGATGGTCTTCAGCAGCATGGCAGGCTTTTCTGCTAATATACCACAACTCTCTTAACACTGAGTTAGAACTTTTTAATGAGAATTCGTCTGTTTCAAAGCAGTAAGCTTTGGGTTTCTAAAGGAATGCAAAAAATGGTACCTAATGTATTAAATTATCTCAACATTAGATTATTCAACAGAATTCAATGGGTGATTTCCTCATAGCTAGCATAAGCTGGGTTTGAAGCCAGGGATGTTACCTCACCTATTGTTTTCAATATGAGTATTTTTAAGAAAGCAATTTAGTTCCTGAAACAAGGAAACAGCTTTTACATCTCTAGAGTAAGAAGGATAGTGTTTTTCAAAGCTGGTTTGAAAGGGAGAGAGCATTCTGATTGCAGAGAAGGGGATAAACAGTGGAAAAGAAATAACAGCTTATATAATAACATGCTGTAATATTGACTTGAATTGCTCAAAAGATTCACTCTAGGTACAGTAAGGACTTTGCAAGTAAATGTAGGTCTTTATTAAAATGGGTCTTTTAACATTGTATAAATACTTTTGAGGTCTTTGTTGAATACCAATAAATATCCAGTGCACATATGAATTGATCTTGTGTCTGGTCTGCTTCAAAGTGAGAAATTCCAAAGCTTTTCTTCCAGGGTTACAATACCTATTAGATGATTTGAGAGACAATTCAGAGCAAATGCTATAAATATAAGGTCTGGCATACAAAGGACAGGAAAGATAATTCATAATCCCTTTGTTTTGAACTCCTCTATGTTCTGTGCCTTTGCAGTTAATCCTCTGTTATTCTTTTAAGCTGTTCTCTAGATCATCCTTTAACATTCATAAATCTTATTTTAGTAAGTCCGAGCTTGGTTGCCTCTTAATCTACTGGCTGAACAACACACTGAAACATCAGCAGCAAAAGAATCAATCTGTCATGCCACATCCTGAATACTGTACTCGCATGGTAATCTCAAAGTTATTTTAGTGGCGTAAGTGCTAAAGAGCATCTATTCAGACTACCCCCATGCCTCACAAAAGAGGTAATTATTTATGTAAGAACAGTAACAGATACGGTATTCTCATCCTTGACTGGAAACCAGCAGTTGATCTTATCTTATATTTTGATCCTTTTAAATACCCTTTGTAATGGTTAGTCCTATAACAATGATTTAAGCAAAAAAGTGGAGGAAAGGGTGTTCGACTTGCTTATAGTTACTGAGCTGCAGTTAGTTATGTGTATGTGCTATTTTACAAAATGCTCTGATATGACATTATTTGAGGCCTCAAGCATTTTTAAATTGCTTTAACAAGTCAATGGCTGAAAATGTAGATGAGGACTAACTACGTTTCCTTTTGTAAGTCTCTCATTCTGAGAGCAGCTGCAGATAGAAAAAAATTCTGTGAGCTGTGCCCGTGTCATTCCGTGGGACCTTAGGTACAGAGAACCTGCAATTCTGTTTAACCATTGCAACAGGGGTCATGCCTTTCAGAATGAAGATGTCTTCCCCAGCTTTGTTAATCCTTTTTTCCTCCCTGGTTTTGAAGTGCTTTGCAAACCAGCAGGATACTGTATTTTTTTTCCTCTTCCCACCAGAGGTGGTGCATACCCTGCAAAAGCATAGCTGTTCCCTAACCTTCTGCACTGCTTACTTTAAGCATGGCTAATCTTCTCATAAAAGGGGATACAGGCCTGATTTCTGATGGAGTTTTACACTGGAATAAGTAGAACTAACTATATGCCCTGGAGTACCTCCCAGGGTATGGTAGAGAAGGATCAGCAATGTCAGTTCCCTGGATTTTGGGAATGGCAGAAAGGAGAGGATTCTGTTTCTAAGGAACTAATGTCTGGAATATAGAATTATTAGAAATTTTCCCCAAACCAGAATACATATAAATAAACCTAAATAAGTCATTGTCTCTTCCTCCTTTGTAAAGTAATATCACTTAGAGTGCCCATTACAGGAAAATTAATTCCATATGTCAGACTGGGAAAGATCTCACTTCAACTGCCAGAATCCTTGGATGACTTTGAAAAATGTTCTTCTTGGAAATACCTCCTCCTTGTTTGCTGTTGTGAGTGGTTGTGTTGGAACTATTCTTACCGTGCTTTGTTGTTTGTTCCTCTCAGGAATTCCTCGGCTATGCTTCATTCACTTTGAAAGCGGTCTTCTGTCAGAGAGTCTTGGTTGCAGGCAAGGAGCAGCAGACATCTTAAAGGCAAGGTGGCCAAAGTCAACTTGTTGGTTATCTTTAACACTGGTACAGGGAGTTAGTCTGCCTTGACCAAATCACTGCATTCTCTTAAGACCTTTGAAGTTTCCACTTGGTTTGGGTAGCATGCTAGAGCTGTGTACTAGACAGCTGCAGCCTGTTCTTCCTATTAGATGGACCTAGACTTTTCTCCATTCAAGTTTATTAATTGGATAGAACTTAGAAACTTTCCAAAAACAACTTAATTTCCTCCTCTCTTTGTCTGTGGCTCAGTAAGAGTTATGGAGAATGGATTAACTGAGCCACCCTTATTTTACATATGTCATTTTCTGGCACATGACTGGTACCTCACCAGCAGCAACAAATGTTTTAGTGTGCCCAAATAACATAACTCCATGGTCTGTGCTCATTACTGAAGCAAAACTTAGCAGCGTCCTTGCCACATTGGTGGTCCTCAGAGATTTGCATCACTAGCACCACATTAGGAACCCTGTAACCTCTGCTCTTCACTTAGTGAAGATGGTTTGACAAGTCCATAGTACACTAGAGAAAAGTTTCTTGTTTGAGCACAAATTGTCCGTCAGTCACAACTGGGGTTTCTAGCAGAACCACACCATCTCATCGGGCCAGCTGAGGTAGGGAGAGCGAGCAGACTGTCTGGGAGCGGTTGGATGTTTTAACATCCTCACTAAGTATGTTGGCCCATAATATTTATTTAATGTTAGTAATATGCATTTTGCTGAGGATGTGGTTAATATATGGAAGGTAGAAGTAAGGAAGCTGTTGTCAAGGAATATAAAGGATTGCAGATGCATATGAATGCAAGGAATAGCATCTTCTCTAAAATGAGATGAAAGAGTCAGGACATTTTCCAGTGGGCACAGTAGGGGGAGGACAGAGGAGGAGCAAGTACCCCAAGCTGTATGAGCAGCAGCAGTTCTGAGGATCTGTGCTCTCATTGTATGTTCCCCAGACAGTGTAGCTGCTGAGCTCTGTGAGCTTCGAATGTTTGAGCCCCACCTCGTTAACTGCATTGTGCTTTTACCATATTAGTTGTTTCTTATGCTATCGTAAGCTCTTCGTGGCAGTGGCAACCTTTCCTGTGTCCATCTGGCACGCTTGATCTTGGCAAGCAAATAATAGATGAACAGCGAACATCTGAATAGCTGTTAATATGCTACTGCTTTCCAGCCGTGGTATCACTGTGACACTTTTAATAATTCAGAAGTGATGGAGAGGTGGGGGAGTGAAAGGGCTGCAGCAATCTTTGTTTCTCTCTGTAGTGTGTTTCCTCCTTGGTGGCTCTGTAGTTACCACGGAAACGGGAGAGGGATGGCTCAGCACCGGCGGGGCTGGACTGGGACTTGTGGGTTGGCTCTGTGGCATCTGCACATCTGCACAAAGGGGAAAAACTAGAGCTTGTCTTTCCTTTGGTTTGGTGCCTTTTCCCCTCTTTCCCTCAGTGGTTTTGTGACACATAATTGTTGAACAGGTGATGTTCCCAAATGTTGGTAGATTTGTTAAAGAGTCTTTTTATTACTGATTCTAGTAAAAATGTTCACTGTCAGAAAGTGACCATTACTGGTGGTCTGGAGTTGTTTGGTGAGGTGGTGTAGGAGTGTACAAATATGATAATGAAATTTTTCACTGATATTAGCTGGAGTCCTTGTTGAAGTCAGACCATCACTACTAGAAGGTTGATTAATGTGTTTGAAAAGCACTGTCACTTTAGGGAATAGATTTACTGGAAAAGACTAAGGACCACTTCTCTGACATTTGCTCAGTGCAGTATTCTCTCTTTTGATGATTTTTAGTAATTAGAATATATATCCTACATACAATAACCTCTCGTGCTCGCTGTGCTGACCTGCGTAACGCCAGTCTGGCGTACGAAAGAACGGGAGCAGCTCCCTGCATCTCCAAATTGTCGTTATCATTCCCGCTGGCTGTGCAGTGTGGGCAGCAGGAGGTGGAGGATGGGCAGGCGTGGTTACTCTATTGCACATGTTTTAGGGCTGTATCCATCTTTAAGCTGACTGATCTAATAGCATTAGCTGTGCTGTTTGTTTTATATCTGTGTTAGGTGGTTAGATTTTCAGCAATTATGCTGGAATTGTTCCAAGCGAACAACTAGAAACCTCTTTCACCTGGTATTGGAGTGGAATTTGGTGACTGGCTTGAAATGGATTCTTGGGCTATAACTACAGAGACTGTTTGACTCAGTATCTCTGTCCCTTCTTTCAATGACAGGCTAGATAAGGTTAAACAAGATTTTCTTTAACAAGTTAGTTTGTTGGCAGCTGCCTGGCAACAGCTTGATTGCTTTAGAATGGGACCAAACCAATAAAATACCATGTAAGCCCACTCTTCTTTTGAATTTCATGGGGAAAAATGCTCTTTTTCCACACCAGAAACTTCTTTTGAAGTCTGCATTCAGCAGGACCTTTGTCACTATGGGATCAAGCTATGACATTGAATTTCCTTCTGACTAGTTTATGTACACAGATGAGCTATCTCTGTACTTTAACTAAATTTATGGCTATGTAATAAGGTTGTTTCTCCCAGTTACCTTGTGAAATAATTCACAGACCTTCTCTTGCCCTCCATTTGCCTCCCTACTGAACTCAAGGTTCAAAACTGTGAATATGGAGTATATCTACTTCAAATTTGTAATCAATGAAGCAGAGTTAAAAGAAAATTCTAAGTATGTGCTAGCAAAAGTTTAACCATAAAGTAAAGGTCAGTATTTTCTCTCAAAAATGGCAGATTCTGAAACTGAATTGCTGATGCTTTAAACCAACACACTTGGGCACTGGAAGTGATGTTTAGGAAACCCTGCTCAGAGTAGTTACTTCCAACTATGCTTGTGTCTTCAAAAAGGATGCCACCCTTGTACTTGCAATTCAGAGATATTTGTTCCTTTTTTTTTTTTTNTGGGTTTGTTGTGTTTTATTTGGTTGGTTGGTTTTTTGAGAAAATTAGCCTTTGGAAAAATAGATGTTGACAGCAAAAAAGCTGCACTGAAAAGTACTAGCTCAAGATGGAGTTCTCTTTTGTTTCCTCTAGTTATGGCACTGCTGAGCTTAGCTTTTGGTCCTCTCTGAATCCGACATGTTAAATGTGTTCCTGTTAATTGAAAAAATACCTTAAATATAAACTCCAAATTGCATCTGAAAGATGAGTTAGTTTTCTCTTTCTAATACATGCTCACCTATAGCAGCTGTTCTTCAGTTTCAGGTAACACACAAAATGGGATGGAGTGCATCACAGTGGTTCTTATCTCTGTTGCTTTTGCCAAGGTTAAAAATGCACTAAATTATTGCCACAGAATTCAGAGAGGTCTCTGTATTCAGAAAACATCTATTGGATGTGTGATATCATTTTTATGAAGTCATTCTTTAGATTAGACATGCAGTTTAGAAATAAATGGGCTTATAGTATAAGTACAGTAAAATCATTGCTAAATCCTAGTCTGGCAGATTGATTTGGACTAATCTCCTGTTCTATGATACTGCAGTGAATAGCCTCTTTATCCCCAAACTTACAGGAAACTACTTAGTGTTTTGTATGAGGTTCTGCAGCACGTGCGTGTTTCAGGGAGCTGGACTTTTCAGGACATACGCACAGCTCCCCTCTGCAACAGATCTTAAATGAAAACATCACAGGCTATGAAAAAGCAACACTGTGTACTGTACAGGTACAGTGGGAGCTCTGCAAGATTGTGTGTGTAATTCTGGCTCAGGTTGTATAATCCTAGTGCCTAGGAATGGTGATTGCTGTATATCTGGAGTAGAAAATGCCATTGGCTGCCCTCTTTTTATTTTAAACAGGTCAACTATAACAATATTTACTTAAAATAACTTGTGCAGGAAGATGTTGACTCTAATCTTCTCCACTGTTGTTTTTGGCTCCTATTTAGATAAAGGACAAGTGTGATTACTTAGGAAAACAGTTCAGAAGAAGGGACAACACTGGGAAATATAGAACTAAGTGGTTAAGAGACACTGGAAGAAAAGGATTTTAATCTTGCACATTAATTTTGGGTTGAAGTTTTCCAGATAGGAGAACTTCAGTATTAAAGTTTACTAAAAGCTTCTTTATGAGTCTCAAAAGCACTGAATTTGATTTGATATCAGATTTTTTTTATTTAACAGAAAATACCTCATTTTGTGTAAAACTTTTGGTTCTTATACCAGCCTTCTCCTTTTTCTAGGATCTTTCTGATAGCTCTTTTGTGTAGATATCCCAGTTTGTGTGCGTACTAACTCTTACGAGCTGGCAAAAGTATTGACCAATCTCTTGCATAGAGAGACTCTTAAAAGAGTTACTGTCAAAAACTGGGGCTTTTTTTCACATGTTCTTAAAATCTTGATATGAATCAAATGCAGTTTCTGCTGCAAGGCTTTGACCTTTAAAGATGTATTTACAGATGACAGAAAAAGGCATTAGACAATTAAAGGCATTTTATGGGGTTGCAGCTCATTTTGTAAGATTACAGAAGTATTTCATCTTCACAGATGGAGTGATCCTCTGTACAACTCAGCTACCCCTTTAGCTGCTATTGGCAGGCTTTAAAGGAGTGCTTTATTCCTTTGATTAGACCTTGATTGCCACTCAAGAACCAGATACAGCTTGCAGCCATCTCGCTTCAACTTGTGCAAGCGTATGATGAAAGAACATGAAGATAGATGTTTAAAGCTTGCCCTCCCCATCCTCTGTGTTTGAAAGGCTTATTAAGGTTCATCAAAGAAAGAATCCCTTATTTGTAGACCATTCTGAGCTTTGGTTTGCAATTGAGCGCCCCTCAGAGAGGATTTTGAAAGTTTACTTGCCTCTCTGCTATGTATTTTCAGGTGCTCTCACAGTTGGCCTTGTGCGACAGTGTCAAACCATCCATGGACGTGACAGGACCTGTATTCCTCCACGGCTGCCTCCTGAGTGGGTCACTACGTTATTTTTCATCATTATGGGAATCATTTCACTAACTGTCACATGTGGTTTGCTGGTGGCTTCCCACTGGCGAAGAGAAGCTACTAAATATGCCCGCTGGATAGCTTTCACTGGAAGTAAGTGACCTCAACTACACCGTTGACCTGTATGCAGGATAAACTGGTGGAGTCTAAAATAACACTACAGTGTTGTCAAGGAGCAGTGGTTAGGGCTCTTACTACACAAAACATTCCTTCTCTTTGAATACCGTTTCTGAGAGAAAAAGAAAATTATTTAAAAATCAAGGGGTTGATACTTTAAGTGACTATAATTGAGATGGATTAATAGTCTGTGGGCCCAAGGTGAGAGAAGGGAAGGCCTGACCCCTTTACCTTCTTTGGTCAGTGCCATTAATCGACCTAGGATAGTGAGCAGGGATAGGAGAGGTCAATCCTGAATTGCACATCCAATAGTCTTTCATACTTCCCCACTCCAGTGTATCCAGGACTTACTCCTAGCATAATGGACTGACTGAAATTCCCTCCCCTAGGAAGAGGAGGCATCTGAGACTTAGTAGTCTGAAATCCACCCCTGCTTCAGGTGTCTCATGAATACCCAGTCAGGGTTGCTGCTAGTTCAGTTCTGCTTCATGCTCACAGCAGGTGATTTACTCAGAATAGCTGCATCCTAATTGGCTATGCAGGAGGATTGCCCACTGCAGAGCATCTGCTGTGCTTCACAGCGCTGAGACTTGCTTCCAGAAGTGACCCGCAGCAGTGCTTTAGCTGGAGGGAAGAGTGACAGTGTTTTTCTGCCTCCCTTGACACTGCTCTGTATGAGCACCAGCATCTCTCCTCACAGCCGAGCCTTCTCTAGCAGCCCTGTATTTCTGCACAGGGCAACATATCCTATGGCTACTTTGGTGCAAAAGAAGAAGAGTTGCAACACATGAGGGGGATAACTTTCAAACTTCCTTTTCTTGGTGTGTGTTACAGGCTTAGCCCAACTGTGAAATGGTGCCTTAATGGTAGGGATGACAGCATGAAAAAAACTCAAAACCTGAGGGCTTTTAAATTGACTTGAATTATGACATACCACTACAGGTAGTGTGAACACTAACTAGAAAATGCAAGCTTGTGGTTTGTGTAGACATAAATAAGGTTTAATGGAACTCTGTGACATCTAATGATACCTAATATGAACGACATTTAACCTTGTTTTTTGTAAGGGAATAATACAAAAAAAAGTGCTCAGCTTCAACAAAGGTACCTCACTGAGGCACTTGTCAGAAGGATGGCTTTGATTGTCCAACTTTGCTACACAGCATATTAAATTAAAAGTGCAGCTCTTGCAGACAGTGGGGCTATTGAAATGATCTATCCATTGTGATTGACTTTTATTTATTTTCCAGTGAATTATTAAAATAGCAGACATGAGTATTATGGAATATTCAATCCCAAATTTTCCAGTGTCCTTTTTTATCTATACATATTTCATGTATATCTAATATATTCAGGGAGGATTTAAACTCAAAATGCCATATAAAATTAAGATGCTTACAGTAAGATGAAGTCAAAGCTCTAGGGTAAAGAGGGTTTTTGGCATACTATATAGCAATAGTTGATAACAGAGTTTATTTAATGAGGTTTTTTTATTAATTCAGATCTTATATTTTGGACTTTAGATATTTTAATGTTTGGGGTTTTTTTAATATCTCAAATCATCACACCCCTGCATCTTTAGTTTTCTATAACTGTGATGGTTAGTTCAGCCAAAAACCTGGTACACTAAAACTGTTCATTTCTGCAGATTTCCTTAGGCTTGCAACAGTCCATTATTAGGAGTCCAAATACAGAAGGACATTCTTTTTTTTTTTCCGCACTTGCTTTTTTATTATGAGATGTTTAATAATGAAACATACTAATTTGTTCTTTTATAAGTTAGAATTATTCATAATTCTATTAAGATATGATTGCTGCATTGCTGAAATTCTAAAATTCAATGTCTTTGGTATTCATCTCTAATAAAAACAACCCTGTGAACTTTGCCTTCCTTTTAACAGTGATGATGGGAAGTCTTATTGCTTAACTCACTTGTAAGAAAAATCACTTTTGAAAAAAAAAGAAGTGAATGGAAGGAAGAGCTCTGTCTTTTTGAAAAAGTTGATTAGAGTGACTTCTGTGGTTCATTGGATGGCAGCACAAGTTAATAACCTGTTTGTAGATTAGTATTAGGAAATAAGTAGCTATGTGGAATCAACATGGAATACCATGAACAGGTCCTTCCTGAGAAGTGCCAGTGCTGTAAGATGTAACGTGTAACTTGTTAGGAGGGGGCAGGAAAAACTTCCTAGTTTTATTACATCTCTTCTGCAAGCAATTTCAAGACTCAACAGCCTAGTACAGACTGCCAGCAGATGCTTCTCTCACAGAACTTTCTGAACATGACTGTGTCCTGCTAACCTAGGCAGGTGGTGGGGACTGACAAGGGCAGCTCTAGGACTGGCAGCACCCTTCTCTTTGAATGCAAGGGGGTCTAGAGTAAATCATCTAAGGGCAAAGGAATTCTTGTGCTCAGCCCTCTGACAGCATCAAGGCGAGCATGGCCATGATGGAATTTATATGTAAATGTATAGCTTATATTTTTCATGGAAACTTTGCTTGTAATCTTGGATAAGTCCAGTTTTTTTTTAACTGTGTACCTATAAATATGCATTATTGTTGTGAATGGTCTTGTCTATCTTGTTTAGCTAAGGGGCATACAAAGGACAAGTATGATGTGTCAATTCTCTTTCCTATATACACCTGAGAGTATTTACTAGCACAGCGTTTGTATCCTTCCCCAGCCATTGGTGGCTTTACTGCACAGAAACTTGTCTTTCTGGCTTTTCTGCAAAGCAGCTTTGTGGTGAGGAGAGTTATTTCCCTCCTCCAGGTCATACTACATGAGTGACAGAATTCTTCTAAAGACAGATGTGAAAGTTTTCCTTCACTTTCTGTAGCAAAGAGTCTTTGAAGAATCCCAGTGTTCCTATTGATGTGACAGGTATTGTCACTTGAGGCATAGATACTATCAAATCTATCACTGATTTTTGTGTCCTGCTAACTGTAGTACCAAATTCATATAATGTAATGGAGAGCGGATTCCTTCTTCGTGTTCGTTTGTGTACTGCCCAGGTCTTTGTGGGTTTCTTCAGTGAATGAGAGATTGTAAACTCATAGCTATGTCTCATGTGTTGATAGTAGCCAAAGATCTGATCAGCTATTCCTTTGCATTACAATTTACTGGTTGCTCATGTAATCTAACTGCCTATTACCATTCCAGCTTGTATATTACTTCATCACTAATTAATCCCTGTGACCTAGTAGCAAAGTTGGTATTGTTCCATGTATCTTTGAAACCACTCCTATTTTGCTAACCCTACTTCAAATCTGTGTAAACCCCTTGCCTTTTCAGGGTGCTCATTATACCATCTTCTGGGTTAGAAGGTAGGATGTGGTGAACCTATGGTAAATCTGTAATGTAATTTCCATGGTCCTTGGGACAGATACTGTTAGGTTCCATAAATAGAAACAATGTCTAGAGCTTATTTTCTGTGCAGGCCGCCTAGCTAGTCTTCTGTATAACAGTCCTGGCTATTGCAGGACTTCACAGAGCTCCCACAAGGTCTGTTTACATCTTACACAGATTCAGGTCTCTTACCATCTGCTACAACTAGAATGGGAATTAATTCTGTGTCTGCTACCACTGAATTGGTGCTTCTTTGAGATGTATCAAGGGAGGAGATGCTGGACAGAAAATTAGTATTTCTACCCTTTTTCCAGCAGTTATCAGAAACTCTGTTACTCTTTTTTGCCTGAGGATTTAAATGTTCATGCATATAATGGACTTGGTCTTTGGAAAACAAGTAAAAATGGGTCAGGATAATCACATTCTTAACTAACAGTAGCTATCCTGCAAACATCTGTCTCTGCTATCCCCAGTGAATAAAGTGTGTCTTGAGTTATTAAAGATTTGTACCAGGTGCTGCTTTCTCTGTTATGTGTCTCTAAAGAGGCAAGCAGGTATTAAAATGAGCTCTCTAAAGACTAGACTATAGCTTCTTCTTTAATACACTGTATCCTCGATTTTTTGAAGTTGTCATTGGATGCTTGAAACAATTTCAAGCTAAAGAATTATATCTGTTTGACAGTCACCATTCAGAAGCAGACTAGAAATTGCTGTGTTTTGTTACCTAAATATTTTTGCTAATAGTAACTGTAGACATTAAATGTCTTCTCTGCGAATTTTCCGATACAAGGAAGAATTTGAAATCAAAAGCAAGTACTCTTGAGGGTGAAGTTTGTCATGGGTTGCTGGAAATGTTCCTGAAAGTGCACTGAGTTGATACTACCAGACATGAAGAGTTACGTTTGGGCTACAGCTTGTGTAAGGAATTCCTGTCCTCTAGCTTACAAATCTCCTTCTAAAAGAGCACACGCTAAGTTAACTGAGCACTTCATATATTGGATTTTCGCCTTAATCTATTCTTTTTTTCAAAGTAAATTTATCATGCAGTCTTTTCTTAATGACCTCTCAAAACTCTGCCATAATTCCCTCGGCAGGCTTCCTAATCTGACAGACTTTGATGAATTCATTTTTTATTTGATGTTTCAGTAAACTAAAAATTTAGACCACACTAAGAAAATTGCTTGGACACCCTCACAGCAAAGTGTGTTCACTGTGTGTATGCACAGTTGGAAGAGGAAAGACGTCTGGTTACTTCTGTAGTAAATGTGAAATGCGTTTGCACATCAGAAATGTGTATGCTCGTCAGCACTCTGCACACTGCTTCCACGGGCAGAATTTATTTTTTCTCCTGCTGTGAACTGGGGGAGAGTTGAGGTGCTGACACCCTTCTGTCTCTGGGTGGGAATGCAAGGAGACACTGGGCACACACTCCTGCTTGGCAGTGCGGTGCTACTAGCAGGTCTCAGAACAAGGAGCAGTGGCACGTGTGTGTACAGCACACCTCAAAGAGCAGTGGTTTAGTAGAGAGGGATAAAGACCCATTCTTCAACCATATCCTTGAGGCCAGCTGAACTTTTCCAGCTGTGTAGATCTTGAATGTAATAAAGGAGATTGACTCTTGAGTGCAGGTTGTTTTCAGCATCCTAAAGCTATTTCCTATGAGTGTGTTATTGTTAAAATATAACAGAAGTTTTGTAAATAACTGGAATGCTCATCAGGCACAAACTGGATGTCATAGGAAGTGTGCTGAGTTATGATAATATGACTCATCCTTGGAGTATTGTTCAAACTGTTACTAATTGTATGTTGTGTTACTACTCACAGATCAGCCACTGTTTTCTGGACCGCTCAAGTGTAGAGGAGCTCTTCTGTGCTTACACAGATCTGCTTAAGAAACACATAGCCAAGCTCTCTCTCCTCAGGTGGACAGCTGTTGGTTCAAATACAATTAAAAAGCTGGGAAACATCCTTTAAGGGTTAGACTGTGTCCTGTGGAATTCCATGGGCCAATGACTGTAGATTAAAACCTTCTAGATTATTTAATGTTTAACTCCTGGTTGCTGTTTCTTTGGTTTTGTTTTAATAGATGGCCTAACGAGATAGCACCGAGGAAGAATGTAGAACTGTGCAGTTGCCAGATGGTTTTTGTTTGTGGGTTGTTTTTTGGTTTTTTTTTTTTTCCTTTGAAAAAGTCATCCGCTGGTGCCGTTCCGGTAACGGCGAGACACGCGCTCCCTCTAATGGAACCTTGGGGGTTTTCCTGCTCAGTGTTGTCAGCTGCAGGAAAGGCTGATCCTGGGGGTAACTGATTCAAGAGGTTTTGAAAACTGCTTCATGTGTTTTGGAAAGCAAGGAGCAGTTATGTTCTCATGTGGATCATGGTTTATGAAACGGGCCTTTTTTTCTTTATGCCCAAGTCCCATTTGGACACTTTTTGACTTCAGATTCATCATGCCCATAACTAGTCTCTTCTATAGAATGGGAGTGGTTTTTCCTCAAAGCTGAGACCTGATCTATGCAAATCATAAGCTTTGAGCATTAAGTTATAAAATATGTGATACATTATTTGTCTTGGATAAACATGGAGTCCATAAAATAATAGTTTTTAGTATGAGCATGTAACACATCTGGACAAAGTGGAGCATGTTTACTTAGGGAGAACAGTAGTGAAAAAATATTTAGAAATACTTAGGCTGCTCCAGCCTATGATTTCCACATTTGTAAAAACCACAGACTTTGTCCTGGTAAGGGCAAAGGGGGCAGGCGAGCTCCTGAATTTATGTACCTTTGGAAACAGAAACAGCTGCAGCACTTCTGACTTGCACAGGAACCAGTGGCCCTTACTGTTGCCAGCAGTTTTTACTGTTGCTTGTTTGACTTGGGAAGTTCAAGCAGGGAGCAGCATCCCCAGAGTTTTTCTGGCTCTTTGTGGTGGAGAAGAGAAAGGGGAGACAAAGACAAAGCATTTATGTACCTCACAAGCAAACAAAAAGCAGCAGTATGTGCTAACTGAAAGAAGACAGCAAAAAACCAGCATATGATGCACTTCATTCAGGCAGGAACATTGTAGCTTGGCTTGAAGGTAGACTTTGCAGACTAGGAGAGGCTTCTGTGTCAGCTGTGCATCATGTTAGGAGATGGTGGTTTGTGGCTTTGTAGGGTTGGTGGGATATCTCTCCCCCTAGACGTAATTTAGATTTGGCTGAGTGGGTGTTGGGGTTCACACAGAATCAGTTGTGAGCATGAACAGTGTATGTAAGTCTAAGTCTTCAGGTGGAGTAAAAAGCCTCACTGCTTACTTCTCTTTGTTCATGGAGTCTGCATTTGAAGTTTTGCCACTAAGAAGCTCAGATTGAACTGTATCAGAGAAACCTGCAATGTATTGCAATGGAAAATCTTAAGGATAGCTCATTACTTACGGAAAGATTCATATAACTTTAGAAAACTGGTATATTTTAAACTAAAAGAATGTATGTGTTTTCTATTTCTGTTAAAGCTTTTACAGAAAAGGAATTTTATGTGGAAGAATGGGAGGGGCAACTACATCTGGAAAAAGACAACTCTGATAAATAGGAGTTTCTTCAATGCTGAATGTTAGTTTATCTTGATTTTGGGGGAAATGACTTCTTCAAATAACTGGAGAAGTAATGAACTCTGTAAAGACATTTCATGATGTAGTGAGCAGGACTGGAACTACAGTCAAAATGGGAGTCTTTCAGTCTTTCTTGGGAGTAGATGAGGGATGTTTTAAAAGCAAGATAAAGCCTACTCCATCATTTCAAGCAAGTTAGGTACTCTTCAGTTTGGTCAGAATACTTCGCTTGCTTTTCTAGACTGCTCTATGAACTGGTAAATATTTTGATGTTAACACAGCAGTGACCATTTGTTTTGTTTTGTTTTTTTTTCTCTTTTCTTTGCAGTGATTCTATTCTGTATGGCAGCCCTAATATTTCCAATAGGATTTTACATCAATGAAGTTGGAGGTCAACCATATAAATTACCCAATAACACAGTGGTTGGGTCTTCGTATGTACTGTTTGTCTTATCCATTTTCTTTACAATAGTGGGACTTCTATTTGCTGGCAAAGTTTGTTTACCTGGCTGATGAATGTGTGAACTCCAGGACTTTATTTTGGAAAAGAGCAAGACATCAGAATTGCATTCTCAGGAGGATGCCTAGATCAGACTGTCGAACACTTACTGAAAAGAGGAATGCTTTGACTTGTTCTCACTATGCACTTTGGATGAAAAAAAGGAGAGCCTTTCCCATAACCAAATACAGACAACATTGACTAATCTCCTGAGCATATTTAATGCAGTCAGGTCTGCACTGTGATAGGAACTAGTGAAGAATGCTTTACACTGAGAAGCATAATGCCCCATGTTACTGTACTGTTCCTGTTTTTAATGTCTAATGATTTGGAAGTCAAAGTATTTATGAACTTTGTGGTAGACCAGAGAGTTGCAGAGGAATTCAAGTGAGGCTGGCCTCGCTGTTTAGGAGATTAGTATTTTACATCTTCCTTCTAATGAGCAAAGCCTTTGGCACCAATGTGGATCAATCTTGCATTACTGCACCAAGAAGCCAATAGATCAAAACATGTTCTCTAAATGTATGTAACAGCAAGAAGACATACATCCCCTCCTCCCCCGTAAGCTCTAGAAAAACACTAAGGAACATTTTAGAGGGGGATTTCTTCCTTATATTTATATAAATATATATATAAATATATATATATTTTGCTGATGCAGTATACAGTGTGTGTGTATGTGTGTGCGTATACACATATATGTATATATATGTATATACACACAAATGGTTCCTGGAAAAGAACTCAGAACGCTTTGCTAGCAAAACACTGTGGTGTGCAAAACTAGAACTCAATAGAAAAAAAGCCATTTCTCTGAAGGCCACATAGCTGAGAGTCTTCAGTTTACCTCATTCTTTGTAGCAGCCCTTGATTTTAACAGTTTTTGTATAGGTACAAACGATCCCATGCCTTTCTAGGTGCAATTTTAAGTTAAGCTAAAATTCTTTTTATGGTAATTTATTTGTATATGAGGATAGAAGGTGAGATCATGTCATACATTAAAGTTAAAATCCTAATTTTGGGAAACTGACACTATTTAAATTATTAGCAACTGTTGTACAGAAAGTCTCTTTTTCTACTGCATTGTTCCATTAGCATTCATACGTGTTCAAACACAGCATTTTACCATGGATTTCTCTAGCACATGTAAAATGCAGTGTTTAAAGTAATGCAAACACTATTCCTCTGAAAAGATGGATAAACTTATTTTGAGTATTAATTCATAGTTATTAAAAAAAAGCAATATAATTGTTTAAATGATATATGCCTTGTTTACTAAAGTTATTATTTTAAATGTGGATTTAAGGACCACTCAGATTTGGACTAGAGAGTCCTCACTAAAGTTAGTTTTATTTTTCAAGAGAAGGATAGATCTTTGAATCCACAGACATCATCATTCACTGCTCAATCTAGCCTTACAGAAAGTACAGCTTAGTGTCCCAGGAAAGCTGCTTGCACTGTTAGTATTTATTTTCCAGTTAATATGTGGTTTACCTGAGATTCATTATGAAAACAAAAAAAAATTGTAGGTTTCAAATGCTGTTTCACTGATCTTATTAGAACTGCATTGCTAAATAGACTTTCTAAAATGTTAGTGAAAGTGTGTTTTAGAATGAGGCTGTTAAAATATAATTAGCAGTTTCAAAAATAATCACCACATAAGCTTAAGTGTTTGAAAAGAAGACAATTTGCACAATTCTTTTAAACTGTGTGCCATTCAGACCCTAGTGGGTCCCTGTCCTCCTCCTCTCCCACCTCTTCCCTCTCCCAAGGTATTTTAAAATGAAAAGTTCATTTGCTGAATTACACATTTTTTTCATTAGACATTTTTGACCAGACTTGTCACTGAAATGATCTGTAAGTGACTTTTTTTTTTCCAGTCAGCTCACTCATAGGTAGAAGGGAGTATTTACAGATGACTAAATTTTTCTGAAATGTACTAATCTGTAAATACAGCCAAGCACTTATTTGAAAGTAATGGTTTAAATATTATTTGGTTCCTAATTTTAAGCCTTCATCTGCATGGGTAGTCTGAGGTCCCCAGTGTTGTTGCTGGAGATAAAATACTTGGTTCAGCTCCTGGATATGTGTTTAAATTTTTGGTGTTATCATTGTTGTATCCTAAGCTGAAGTATTCACTAAAATTTAGATCATAAATTATGCTGGGAAAAAAACCAAAACAAGACGAACCTTTTTTTTTCGGAAATGTCTCTCTTGTAAATAGTTTTAGGAAATTTTTGGAACTGGAACACAGGTGGAGGGCAGAGTTTCTCAGCTGCTACGATTTCTTGCCCCCCACTCTCCCACGCCCAGCTTGCTTACTTCAGTTATAGTAATGTGTACAGTGGATTTAGGCTTAGATTAAATGGATCATCATTGAATAGAAAGATATAAACACTTATCTTCGAGCATACCCAGGCTGAAGCTGGCTGGCTGGAAATTGATCTGATAGGAGAGATTTGACTAGCAGATTGTTTGATTAAATATTTGAGTATTTTAAGTCCAGAAATAGATGCAGCCATCTGCATCTAAAAAAAAAATAAAAACCAAACCACTCAGTAATTGAAGAGACAGCTGTCAACAGTTGCTTTTAATAAGGTCACTATGTACTATATAGTACAGTATTAATTTATAGCAAAAAATCATATCTTGTAAACTGTATATAAAACACTGTTTTATGGTGCAATCATTTGTCAAACTTATGTCTGTTACTTTTGTTTTAAAGTTGTGTGCATTCTTTTCATACCTAAGAGCATCACTGTAAAATCTGCTGAAGACTATTTATGGGGTTTATTTGCACAAGGTTTTGTTTTAAACTACAGGAAGTTCGTATTGAACATGCCTAAACATCTGTAGCCTTTTTCAGTTCATGAAAAGCAAATGTTTCCGTATGAATCTTCTCCAAAGGTAATCCTGTATTTGTGTTGAGTGTTTACATAAACTTTTCTCATTCTGCCAGCCATTATATTTAACTTTTTGAAGGACAGCTCATTTCACACATCACTAGGGCTTCTTACTTAAGTCTTTTGCTTAAAAATTCCCCAAAAGATTTGGTGCCCTATCATAACGTAATTTGTGCACGCTTTGCCATTTATTTGGCTAACAAAATGTAAGATTGGAAACTTAAAATACCTTCCGAAGGAAAACTAGTTAACTCGTCTGTATAAATCTTATTGTTGAGCTCAGATGAAATAATCGCCTGGAAGCCGTTTGTCTCAGGCCTGGGGAGGGTATACTTCCCTGGCTGCACCAGTCTAACCGTTTAACATCGTTTTCCGTCGTTAATCTTGCTGGCGAGCGATACCCGTTTCTGAAGACACTGGCAGGGGGCACCACCAGCCCAGCCCCGTCCCGTCCTCTGGCTGAAGGAAAGAGACTGAGGCTTCCCGTCGCACCTGCGTTTCAGAGCCGGCGTGTAACCACTTCGGAACACAGCTGTAAATTACTGTCTGCCCCCACACATACACACACAGAGGCAAGTGAAAGCTGTCCTTTAAAACCTTTGTGAAGGATGAAGATGATGAAGGAAGCGGTGCCTGCAAGCAGGTTGTCCTGCCTGGGCGTTGCGTCACTCCCCGCTCGAGGCCCGACCGGCTGCGTCCCCGCCCCGGCCTTTACTGAGGATTGTTTTCTAATTGGTTAGAGCATTTTTCAATTAATGATTTCCGAGAAAATGTTAATACAAACTGTATAAAGTGAACATAATTTTCTTCACTTGTATTTTTGTTATTGAGCAAGTTTATCAAAATAAATTGTCTACTAAAGCGACT
>VWZY01010833.1:53225-69551 GCA_013399075.1 Chloroceryle aenea
CTTCCCCCTGGTGAGGTGAGTCTCAGGACGGGAGGGCGTGGGGTCGGTGGACCTGAGGGGCCTCTCCTCCGCGGAGTCGAAGAAGGGTCGGGAGACGGGACGTCGCGGGCTGCGGAGACACCCGCTGGTGTGCGGCTGGGGACGGAGCGAGGCGGCGGAGCCCAGCGGAGCGAACAGCAGGGGATTGTGCTCCATTTGCTCCGGTCTTGCTGCGCCTGAACTCGAGGGCAGCTCCCTACGCGCCTCCATCTCCACCTCTCACAGTCCGGGTGTCCCCGGCTACCTGCCCGTGCTCCCGCCGCGGGTCCCACCTGCCCCTAGAGCTCTGGGTTCAGCTTTGCTTAATCTTTAGTTCTGGGTGAGTTGTGCAGGGAGCCTCCCCTCAGGTGTCCGGAGGTGTAGTTAACTGCATGGAGTCCTGTAGCAAATAGCTCTTGCAGAACGGTTCCTGAAGGTGTTTTCTATGGATGGATAATTGTAACTTCTCTTTGCAGCTGGTTGTTGGGTTTTTTTTTAAATTTGCTGTTGTCCCACGTGCAATGTAATTATCATAGGAGTTGCTGACAATGTTAATACTATTTTTAATACTGTATGTTCCTGAATATTTAAGCTTTTTACTCTAATACATTGTGGGTTTTTATTTTTTATTTTAACAAGGCTAAGTCTGTTCATGTAATGGATACACACATCGAGAAAATGGCACAGTTGTTGGACAGTGATCAGTTTTTGGAGAAAGCTGGGTGAGGATACTGTTACAAAACCTTGTTGGGGCTTCATAGGTAGATATAGTGAATAACTGTAGTTCATATAAACTGTGTACTATGTCCCTTCAAAATATTTATCATCTGTCAAACGGAAACATGTAAACAAATGTCGAAGTATAAAACAGTTCCTATAGAAAAAAACTGTAAAGGCTTTATGACAATACAGGAATATTATGGAGAATTCATTCATCCCGTAAAATTAATTATCTTCTAGGGTGACCACAAAATCCAGTTTACAGGGTGATCATCTACTATGGCAAGATTTTGCTATTTCTCATCTAGAACCAGATAATGGATTGCTGGTAACACCTATCAACAAGACACGAGATCTGCTGGTAGGCAAGTCTTCCTGCTACATGAAGCAACTAGAAAAGTAACATGTACCCACTATACAGACTGTGGAGTGAATAAGGTGATAGACATGTTTCCTTCCCTACATTTGCACGCACACACAGTTTCATGGAGAAAATCACTAAGGTCATGAAACTATGTGTAGTTTCTCTGCAGAGGTGAATCAGTCTGTGAACAAATTGGGCAAAACAATAAAGGTACATCAACTCTTGATACTGCATTTTTCTGTAGACAAGCAGATTATATGTAACACTTCAAACTCTTGAAGCAAGTTTTGAAGGTGCTTAGTTTTTCTTCCTCCATGGTAAATCACAGGGATATATCTTTTACATCTTTTATTAAATTCTCCTATTTTTTGTCTTCTCATCTCCTCCAAATTAAGCCCTCCTTCCACTTCCATTAACTAACAGTCTGAGGCTATTCTGAACCCTTTTCCTTTGCAGCCCACATCCAAAAGAGTATGCCAGTGCCCAAGATTATGTTGTTCTTGGGTATGAACTGCCTACCAGCAGCAGCTATCCTTAGGACTTACATTTTTGTCACATTTGAACAGCACATTTCATTTCACATGCTGCATTTCATTTTTTCTTGTTTGATCTACAGAGAGTACAAATGAAGAAAATGCAGTCTAAAAAGGTGCAAACCACAGAAGAATGGCTAAGAAGCTACAGTTTAGAATCATTGCAATTAACATTAGAGCATCTCATAAATGAAGGCAGTATTATTTTGTAAGTGTAACACTGCCTATTCTTTAGTCAGTCCTAATTTGTGTGCAACTCTGATGCTAATTGTGCATAGTGTTCTAGGAATTCAAAAAAGGATGTTGAAGAGATCGAGTTTACAGAAGAGGCTGTTGCTGATTTTGAGTCCAGACTTTCTGAGTAAGTATCCATCTTGTTTATGGTTTTGATGCATAACTGATTCTATATCCCTGTCCCCTCTAATTACAGGTACTGCCTTAAATCTTAATTTGTTACCTCTTGGAACTTCAGAGAATCTCAGCCTTCTAACCTTTCTGCTGAGATTTAGTGTAGATTCTTTTTTACTGAAAATGCCTGTCGACCAGGTTTTGAACTGAAGCAGTTAGCTCATTTTTAAAGGTGATTTTGCATCTGTGAGAAGTGTGCGATGAACGCAAATGGTTGGATGTTACATTGATACACAATGCAAGAGAATGCCTTGGCTAAATGTGTGCTGTGCCTTTTGTCAGAGTGATTGAACTCTATCAGCAGCGAATTCAGTGGCTGTTGCAGGACAGCAGAAAGGTAACTTTAACTTTTCAGTATGTTTTTAGAATGAAACCATATATGACATTAAAAAAACAAATTAACTTCTGAACACTAGTAACTAAGCTTCCAATAAGCTTATGTATTTTCATTACTTACTGTGAGTTACACATCATGTACAGTGATACTTACCTTGACAGTGGTTTGTTTTGCTCGATCTTTTATTGGTATGCAATTTTCTGCTTTCTAGATCTAGGTTTTTTTATTTCTTTCAACAATCTTAATCATCAGGACTTCTCTGCTCAATTTAAATGGGAGCAGACAATGCTGAGCTTAACCACTCTGACTGGAGTGGAGCTGCCTTGTAGGCCATTGAGCCCTCCCTTGCACAGCTCATCACTTCCTGTGCTGAGTAGTGCTATGTTAAGGAATGGGAAAGGGACATAACTCCCTCTAGAAGGGGATGGAGAGAGAAGCATCATTCCAAAATCTGGTTTCTATAAAGTTGCTTGATTTAACTTGAAGGAGTTGCTGTAGACAGAGTGGGTTTATTTTTTTTTTATCCTCTTAAATAATGAATAGGTTGTCTTGGGAAGGAGTGACTATGACTCACTGGTAAACATAAACTGGGAGCTAGTAGTTTGTGGGTTTGTTTTTTTTTTTCCTTCCCTTGGCTTTCTCACTGTGTCATCTTTATTCTAAAAAGCTTAAAGTGAAAATAAATACCTAATATTTGATTATTTTAAAATAGTATTGTACAGAATAAGCAGTTAAGATGTTTAGTATTTACGATCACTTTTCTCTTTTAAGGTGTTTGGCCTTATAAAAGGAACCAAAGTTGGACTTGTGGTTGATATGTCTGATATGAGTTATGGACCTAAACTACTAGATTTTCAGAAGGACCTTTTGGTAAGTAGTAGTAAAGCAAACTTTGGCAATTACACCAATCAAGCTTTTGTATAACTAAATGCCAGGAACTAAGTAGAAGAAAACCTGCTTAAATTCATAATATACCATACAATAGAAGTTTTCTGTTGTAGAAAAGTATGTTTTAAATGTCTTTTGAAAGTGTAGTTATTGGTATTTTTATTATTTTATGTAATAGCCCTATGAGAAGCAGCATGGATATTAATGCATTAACAATTTTTATTTATTAGTGCTTAATAGATGAACAGCTACGTTATAAGAAGCAATTGTACTGCCTCTCATTCAGTACAGAAATTTCATCTCTTTGGGAGAATCCAAAAAACATCAATATTCATGTGTAAGTAACTTCATTTCTCTGAAAAATAAAGGTGTTTCAAATGCCATCTCCTTTTAATTGGAGCAATCTCTTGTAGGTAATAGTGAATTTCATATTGTGCCTGCAGTGATTTGTAGAAGAGAGGAAAAAAAGCAGTGAGTTTTAAGTGCAGTCAGTGATTTCAAGCTGGTTGTTCATGCATGAAGTATTTTGGCTCCTGTGGTTTGTAGTAGTCTTCATGATCTATCTTACTTAGCACCTGCAGGTGAAGTGGACATATACTTTTTTTTTTTTCTCCTTAGGCTACATGAAGCAAGACAGTGGATACAGCAGCTGGAGACTGGTCGAGGCTGCAATTTGCTGAAAGCCTTAAAACATGTCTTTGCAATGAAAGAACTGAATTCTCTGGTTCTTATTGTAGGAAGCTGGTAAATCACTTATCCATCCTAACAACCACCTTTGACCTAGATACAGAATTGGTACAAGAATCTGAACTTCATATAAATAGAAAATTTAAGATGCAGGTTTTATGTATTTTTAGTTCATACCACTGAACTTCTCTGTTTCTTCCTTTTTTTACTATTTATCAATCCTGTCTTTTCTGATAGGAAGCTCTGTTTTTCCTTGGCAGATCATTTACTGCAGTACTCCACTGAGAGTCTGCTAGCTCTGTTGTTAGATTTTAAAAAATCCTCCAGCACCGAGGTGCCACTGAGAAGGGCCCACAGCTCTGGGAAGGTGATGAGATTGAATGCCTAATGCTATTTTACAGAAAAATCTAAGATATTGTTTTCTCCGTGATCTTGGTGCTGATGGAAAATTTAAAATGACTGATGGATTAAATGGAACCAAGCTGAGATTAGATAAATTATGGATTTAATCCTGCGGTTCTACTGTCATTTTTTGAAAACTTATAATAGTGGAGTCATGGCTACAAGAAAAAGACTAAAGTAAGGATTCTGGGATTGTTACCACAGGCCTAATTTATTAATTGTATTTATTTTAAATGTGCAAAAAGGGAAGATCTAAGCTTGGAAAGATCAATATTTAGGGTGATTGTGATTACATTTCAGCTGATTTATTGAACACAGTGTTCAGTTAAAAGGTTCAAACTTTTGCTTATGTCTGCTTTGAATAGAAAGCAAAAGGTTTAGTATGTACAAGTGAAAACTTCCTTAATTTCTGTCCCTGACAGTAACAGAGCTGAAAGATGTTTTTACTAGCCATGAAGAGCCATCAAAACTCAGAAAATGAAAGCTGTGTGGGTTGCCAAGTTCTTAACACAAAGCAAAGTTGTACGTTATTTGGTGCCTTTGGAAGACAAAGGACATCATTACATACAGTTGAAGATCTGAGCTGAAAACTCTTCTATTGCAATTTGTCACAGGGGACAAACCCACAATTCCTGATTTTTAACTTCCAGGGCTAGCAAGATGCAATTTAGAACATTTAATCTGAAAGATGTTATGAACTGGAATAGAATCTTCGTGCTTTTATTATCACTCAGGTTTTCAGGACAGAACCAAAACACAGTAGTGGTACCTCAGTAACTGTTGAAAGAGGGAGAGGAGGTGAAGCTATGCTAAATGACTAGATTACATTCCCATGATTTGTTATTTCTTTCCCACTTAGTTTTCTTCCCTGTCTTCTTCAGTATGGCCTTTTCCTCCCATTTGATTACTGCCATTGTAAAGATGATTTTTTTCCCTCCTTATTTATTTATTTGCATCAGCCCTGATCAGTCTTTGGAAATATTGTCTGACTATAGTCAGCAGTGTATGCTGGGGAGAAAACTGGAGATTCATAGTGTTACATATGATTGCACTGATCCTGCTTCTCTTGTAAGTAGTTGTATTAATACTTCCTTAAGTGGCCTGTCATTTGTTTCCTGTTGATCTGCAGTGTTTTCTTTCATACTCTTGTGGGGAAGCTAACTTATTAAAGAGGTCTTGACCTAAAGTTGTATTTTCTTTAGATTTGCACACCTGAAAAAATATATTTGGAACATTCATCTCGGTACATACCAAAGCCAGAAGTGGTAACCAACTCGCATTGAGGTTTGGCAGCTGAAGGGAGGCAGTTATTTCCAGATAAACTGCTGTTTAAGCTTATCTCTAAGGCACATAGTGACTTCAGTGGCAGGGAGGACATGGTTGAAGTACTGTTTTGAAGAGAAGATTTGATGCAGTAAGGGAATTGCAGTTGTGGGGGAAAGGATTGCAGTGGTAGATGGTAGGAGAAGAGGAGACAGGAGAGGTGAAAAGAAGCAGCAGAAGTTTAAAGAGGTGAGAGTGTGGCCACGGGAAGGATAGCCTGAGAGTTACACTTGTAGACTTCAGTGATATGCCTTTGACCTGACTAACACAAGCCTGCCTTCAGAGGAAGAGAAAGTGACTGGCATTTTAACACAAGGTGAATGAACTTGACCCTTACTGCTTATTTTGTAGATTTCTTCACCAAGTTAGTTTTTCAGCCGTATTAAAAGGAGACTGGCAAGGAAACAATGGAAGCTTAAATTACTTTGGCTTTTTCACTACATGTGCCTCAAAGATTCTTTATATCTAATTGAGAATTGAATACAAACAGCCCATGTTATCAAAAGAGACTACTAAATCAACAGAACTATTTTTCTTCCTATTTATATATGTAGGCGGCTATAAAGAACCTTACAGAAGCTGTAAGAGGCCGTTATCATTGTTACTCTTCAAAAGGAGAGGTAGGTGACAGCTAAAGAGGTAATTCATTTGTCTCTCTGTTTGACAAATTCTTTATTTTTAGAAGGTAAGCTGTTTAACATCTGAGTAGAGGTTTATAGTAAGACCTGTTGCTAAAAGTCTCTGTGATATAAGTGCTGACGGTGTGGGCAGTAAACCAGTGGTTAACTCTTTCTGTAACTGAAAATGCTTTCCTAAAAGCATAGGAAATTTTGCAGATATTGTTCACTGACTTAAAACTTAACAAATAGGATAAAAGCAGTGGCTTACTATAGACTGATTAAAAAAAAAAAAAACAAACCTTGTTTATAAAATTATTAATAACGTAGATACATACATTGCATTGGATACTTTTGCACTAAATTTTTGCTATACTGAGCAGTCTTTTATAGTTGTTTTTGGTGGATGTTTGGATAGTAGTTGAACTTGTTTTCCCCCTTTGTTTTTATATGTACAGAATTTTGACAGCAGTGATATTCATCTGCTCCTTCAGGAATCCCAGAAGGCTAAGGACCTACTCAGCAGCATCAAACAGACTTTTCGAAGAAGAATTCATAGCTCATTTGTTAGTAGAATAACAGATCTATGTATCTTTTTATCTTCAGGTCTTTTTATCTTCAGGTGTACTCTGAAGTATCAGGGTAGAATTTTTTAGTGTTCACAATATGAACAAAAATACATGATTAATTAGGTGTTTTGATAAGTGAACTTTGAATATTATGTATTTGCCATCCACTGTAAGAGCAAATTAGGGCCAACACTAGTAAAGATGACATTTTGCTAGACATTCTCCAAAATGCAGCAAGTTTTATAAGACAGACAAAATGAGATAAGAAGGACATTGTACCATGATCATAATGGAAATCTTAGAGAATCACTAGCTTAACCATGTGCATGAAGTTCCAGCAGTCCTTTAAGGAAAACAATACTTAATCCTATCTGATTAAGTTGGACACTTAAATCAGTTGCAAAATCATAAAGGCTTGTCTAGATCCATTACTAGTGTTGAAGTTAGGAAGCTACAGTCTGTTACACATCTTCCTCTGTGTTGGTCCTATCTTATTGGCACCATTTCTTCTGTAACAATTGCCTTGATAACTATGATGTTTTAATTTCCCTGTGGGTTTTTGCATTGTGGCAAACACGGTGAGCTGAATGAAACGTTGTCCCCCGGACCCCATTTTCAGGAGGACCAGAGATAGCTATTTTCAAAGTATTTTGCTTGTTGAAGTCCCAGCACTTCAGTGAACATAAGTAAAACTAGTATTTCATGCTGGATAGTTTGGATCAAAGGTAAAAAAAAATTGTGCTACAACTTGCAAGTTTTTTTTTCTTAAATTCTGCTTTAGGTTTCCACAGAATTTGCAAATACAGCACCTCCCAGCCTCTTTCCAAAGCATGAAAGACCATTAATGATTCAAACACCATGCGTCCAGGCCAAAACCTCAACAGACTGGTTAAAGATAAATGGATTGAAAGGTAGCACAGAAAGAAAACCTTAACAGATATGAAACATAAAATAAAGATAGAGCAAGTATTTTATTTAATTTATTTGTTCCTTGATATAGCTAAAAAGTTAAACATTTATCAAGTTTTGGCTCCTAATGCCTTCTCTGCTGTGGAAGAATTCGTACCTATTCTTAAAAAAACAGTATCATCAACTCTACATGAGGTAAGTGTTAAGGAGCCTTTATTTTTTCTTTCTATTGCTACATTTTTCTAATTAAAATCAGTACTTAGTGAAGTTCTACAGACTTTAACTGAAATTTGAGTCGTAGATTCAAATCAGGTACTTAGGCCATTCTTAAGAATGATTCAAGAAGGAATTCTGTGTTAGTGGAGCTTATACAGGCTTATGTAAACACACATCTGTATTATTTCTCCTTCTAGAAAGCAATGATGCAGTTTGAGTGGTATGATGGAACTGTGAAAAATATCCATGTTGACCTGCTAGCATTGTACAACTATCAGGTGAGTTGTCTATAGCCACGTGGCCTTGTCAGGGCTGAATTATCGTCTAATTGTTCCATGTGAATTGTGCTGTTACGTAAGTGCTACAGGGATTCACATGCAGACATCTGTCCATGTAAGTCAAGCAATCTGGTCTGACTTAGGACCCAGATTCTTATGGTAGTGAGGAAGGAGGCTGATTAAGAGAGAGAAGCCATCAGTGCAGCCCAGAAATACAGCAGTGTGCTTTGTGTGGTCGTGGGTAAGAATGTATTTACATTATTTTACCCACATATGTATGAATTCTTTAGCTTGTACATTGAAGGGATACAACACAGACTACTTCTCCAGTTTAACAGAACTGTACCATTTCATCTTGCTTTAACTAAAAGAGAAAAGTTTTGTATTTTCTTTTATGCCTTTAAAAGTCAAACAAATGTTATGAACAAGAATGTCAAAATTTTACTGGCTAGACCAGGAAAGATTCAAGGCATAGCAGGAACATTCTAGGAAGTAGTGCAGGAGCAAGCTTGGATGATTGCTGCATGACTTGAAAGATTTGAAGTGGTAAGCTTGCAGAAACTGTATTTTGAAACTTTTTTTTTTCTTTATTTAATGTATGTTACCACTGGTTTGGGACATGCTAGCAAGAAGAAATGTGGAGAGTTTAGATCTATAGAGCCTTTGTTCTTTTTTTATCATTTTATGTTTTTCTCATGGACTATGTTGCTTTACTAAGAATGAAATCCTGCTGTCAAAATGAATGAAAAACACTAATATTTTCATTACTGTGCTGTCATGTTACTTCTGTATTATTTGGCAATAAAAGACTTACTCAAGTGTCTTATTTTTAACTTAAATTTTCTATATTTTATCTGTAGAAACTCCTTGCTATAATGGTACGGCTCTATGAGAAACGAATCGACTGGTTATCTGTTGCTAGCAGAAGAATATGGGGAAGCGTTTGTGAAAGAAGGTATCGTACTTGGATAGTGCTTTTTCTGTATAGTGGTGATGGGTCTAGTTTGCCAGCCTTTGCTTTGTGTGCAAGTCAGCACAAAGGAATACAGCACAGAAAACAGTCCCATGTAGAGACAAGAGTTGCAGATATGACCACTGTAAGCAATCCGCTTTTGAAAACAGACGCTCAGCTTCTTTAATGAGCCAGTGAATTTACTAAATCCAGTGATCATCAGTCAATACAAAACTGGAGTTTCCCTGTTACAGGGAATTTGATTCTTCAGTTTGAGTTATCTAGCAAGTAAGCCTTTGGAGAATGTTCTATCTTCAATCACACACAAACAGAACCTTCTGTTCCTGGCCAAAGGTAGTGTTTACAGGCAGCTTTCCAAACCACTGCTCTTAGTATTTATGCCTAGAGTTTATTTTGCACAATCTCTTACGGGTTCTTAACAGAAGATGAAATTGAACCTACCAACTACTTTCTGCCTCCACCACCTGTTGAAATGACAAATGTCAGTGTAAATAAAAACCCAAGATTTTTATTTTTTTTTCTCTGCATGAGGTTTAAGATCTTAATCTGTTTATGCATTTGAGGATGATGTTTTTTACACTGTGTGTGAGGCCTTACCCAGCCTAATTTGCACAATTGCTCTTTTTGTCCTGTTTGCAAATTTTGAATATGAAGGTTTAGTCAAAAAAGAATATAAAAGAGGCCACTGCTAATCAGTATTTTATTATTAATTGATCAAGGATTTAATTAGCCCATCTGGCCACTGTATTGTGTTGGAAACTTGCATCTCACTGTCAGTAACAACTGTGATTCTTTTTGTAACCACTGCTCCCAAAATATCCCGTTGATTAAGCATCCTGCATTGACTCTGCAAGCATGCCTTAATACTGACCGTACCAGAGAAGTTCTTCATTAACACTCTTTCCTTAAAACAGGTAACATTCAGTCCATACCTGAGCAACCAGTCTGTCACTGACTTGCCAGGAGAAAGCTTACCATATAGCTTTGGAGTAATACTGTATATGTTCCTGGAATGATGGCTGTAGAAAGGACAATGAGCAAACTTTACTCATGGGATAACATCTGCATGTTTCAGGCGTGTTTCTTATGTTCAAGTGTAGGGAAGAAGGAAGACCTGTTTAGAATTCAACAGCTGTTATGGCACTTCATGTGCCTGTACCCTGATTATTGCACAGCTTAAGAAAAATAGAATTTTCTGTTGTTGTCAATATTTAATTTTTTTTTAATGTCACGTTATGTTTCACAGATTTTTTTTTTTATATAGATTCATTGTTTATACATTTTGAAACATAGCTAGAAGATACTTTTCCTGGCAAGTTAGAGTACAGAGAAGATAAGGATAGATAATTAAATGAGATTTTTTATTTTTTTTAATGGTTACATTATTTTTTATATAGGGTGGTTATACTTGTTGATATATCAGTGACAAATTCTATGTACATCATCCATATCCAGCATTCTTTGCGACTTCTACTCGAGGAACAAATGTCAGATAAGGATTACTTCAATATTATAGCGTAAGCAACTTTTTAAGATTCTTCTAAAATAATTGTAATGCATTGCAATGAGAAAAGTATGGTGAGAGATTGTAGTTACTAATACACATATTTTAGATGTTTTAAATTGTATTTAAGTTTTTGTGATGAAATAATTGCAAGAGTGGCACTGATTTCTTGTTATTATAAGTGCATGGATCAGATATATGGAGACCAGATTAGTAATTAAAAATCCCTGGTTTGGGTTAGTCTCACTGAAAATGCCTGCATCATACCTGTAACAAGTTCCTGTCCTGCTACATTGCTCATAACAGTATTCATTCACGCGTCAGAAACTTTTACCGGAAGAGGATTTTGATGTGCCATCTACCCTAACTGGGAATGCACTTAAATTTTACAGTAACTCCAGTACTTTTTTAATATGTAATGGTATTACAATTCTGTACTGGTAGTCAGATACTTACAGCACAGCTGCTGAATAGCAGTAGTGCAGGCTTTGACTGACAAGCAAAAGCAAGAGACAGCAGCTCATGGAGTTCCGAACCTGGGGGGAGACCAGAGCCCTTCCCTCACAAGAGGGAGACAGGCAGCATCTGAGGGTTGGTTGGTTTTTTTGTTTGTTTGTTTGGGTTTTTTTGTGGTTGGTTGGTTGGTTGGTTGGTTTGTTTGTGGTTTTGTGATTCCAGTCCTTCCACTGGCTTTTACCAGCTCACTTAAGATCCTGTTCAGGGAAGAAAAGTGTAGTCTGCCCACCACCTGTAGAATCATGACAACCTCCGAGTGATGGATAAATGGGAATAACTAAATGGTTTGAAATAGGAAACAGTATCAGACATTTTCACATCTCTAATACCCCAAATTATTTTTTTTCTTTTTCAGTTAATTTATTTTATGGTTTTATTTGTCCTAAAGCGTAATATGAAAATTAATTGCTGTTATCTTTCCACAAAAGATTTGGGAGTGATGTTGTGCCTTGGCAGCTGGAACTGGTTCCTTGCCAACCAGAAAACTTACAGAATGCTTGGAGGTAGGATCAAGTAACTTTCCCATACATCTGGAGTAAGTAATCATAGGTACCATGAAACAGAAAACTGATTTAAACAGCATTGAAAACAACTTAGAGAACTGATACAATTATATTAAGAAATAGTTTGCCGTGAACTGTTCTACACTGATTGTTTATGATGATTTATTGTGTAAACAGCATTATAAAGTTTAGTATGTTGTAGTGACTTTGTATTTCATATGCATACAGAATATATATGTGCACAGATGTAGAAGCATCTGTGTAAGAAATGCACAGGTTACACGAAGAATTGAAAACTGCTTCAAATTCAACTGGGATGTGAAAGATAAGTTATGGTTTTTCCCCATATACACTGGAAACAAGTCCCAGGTTTCTGTTTGTGGAGTTACACCTTCAGTGGTTTCATTATATTTCTGTGGTTTCATTTTTATTCCTGCAAGTTCTACTACATTAACATTTTTCTTCATAAAAACAAACTCTTCCATCTCTATGCTCTGAATCTTAAATCCTAGTTGGTCACGGTGGCAGGATAGAAACTAGAACAAATAACTTGGGTCATTATATGATCTGTTTTTTTCTCTGTCACTGTCAAAAATTTGAGACTTAAGTGCAGTGTTATTTAAGATTCTTACTTCTCCTTATTGCTTTAAGCAGAAACAAAAGCTTTTGTTGCTTCATTCTTTGAAAGCATGCAACGTCTTTTAGGTGGGTGTTGAACTTGCAGTGCAAAGGGAGTAGAAATTTCCTCAGTGCTCTCAGGAGAGCTGTGGAAGTAGACTTCCGAGACAAAGATAAACACAAATCACAAGGACTTTACCTGCTGACTACTGGAATACCTGATCAGGAAACAGTAAGTATCGTTGCAGGTTTTGCAACTCTTCTGTAAGTTCCTATTAGAATTAATCTCAAATTTTTATTTTTTTTTTTTTGGCTAGTCACCATGCCTTGTTGGCAGAATACTTCTCCTTTACATATCTAAGCCCACATAACTGTCAGAATCTCAGACTTCCATTTCTGCAATTGTTATTCATCTGTTGGAGGCAGCAATTAATAATGTGTGAATCAGAAAATTGAAGAGATGTATTTTAGATTCCTTTCCCACTCCAGTGCTGGTCATCATTTCACTGCAAATTCTTGAGTTCAAAGAAAGAAACCGACTCAAATTTTTTGTATAATTTTGTTAGAACTCATGGGAACAAAGCCACAAGTAATTTTATGGTGGAACTCCATATGTTTTATGTATATTCATGAGTTGCAGAGGCATTCTACTACTCAGGGTATGTTCCTGTACTGAATCGCTCAGGTCGGGAGCATTTGTGCATCAGTTGAGGAACCAGTGGAGTAGATGGAAACTCATCTGTGGTAGAGGGTCACTACTGGGTTGGGTTTTTTTTTCTTAACTTTTTTTTCCTCCTCTGTCTTGCAGCACACAGTCAGTGCTTATCTGGCTGAGGTTTGCAGAGGTTTTGATTTGCAGCTTCACGTCCGTCTGTTCAGTGCAGGAGAGGACGTTGGCTCCAATAGGATTATGCCAGCCCGCTATGCTAACCCTACTGAAACTGCCCTTGCTTTCAAAGAAATAGTGCAGGCAGCCAACGGGAGCTTTCACTGGTTTGGAGAAGCAGGTATGTGAGAAGGAAACTCAGCATGTACTTACTCTTCATTAATGAATAATTATTATTAATGCTTCCCCCCACAGCAAGGTTACTTTTTGTAGGATGTGATAATGCTATACTAGCACTTTAGATTGAAGCAGTGGTACAGGTTTGAGGTTTTCAGTTGTATTGCAGAATAGTATAATGATGCCTTAATGAGGAATTTGATTTTTTTTTTCCTTCTACTTGAATTCACTACTTTCTGCGAGGTATTTTAAAGATGTGCATTTAAAATATGGTTACTAATGTGGTAGGTCCAGACTGCCTGGCTTATAGGAAACAAATGCATGTTGATTCTTTGCATTGATACTACATGGTCTACAAATTGTTGTACACTTAAAGATACATTTTGTACACTTGAACATCCCCACACACACACACTGATTAACATATATTTGATTATCAGGTATTTTTGAAAGTGATGATATCTCCCTTATTGTGTCTGAAATGGAAAAAGCAAAAAACTACTCCCAAAAGGTATGAATTACCTGTATCCTTTTAAGTTACTTTTTTCTTCAGAAAAAGGTCCACAGTGTTTGTTCAGCTGACAATGCATAAGACTGGACAAAATTAAAATCCTTGCAAGACAGGCAGAAATGCTGTGGAGTGTGAGAATAGTCCCCATAGAGTCAACGTGGACTAGAAAGCAGTTGTTCAATCCACTGCAGTGACTGGTGTTGGAGTAGCTGTGATTCTTTTTTTACAATTGAAGTGATTCTGCTTTTTGTTGCTGATCCTATGATTTATTCTAAAATAGAACTAATTGTTCATCATAATTTTAAAATATATTTACTTAATTATCTATATAATTATATTAAATAACAAATTCAGAATATTCCTGTAAATCCCAACTAAGGAGCGGTTGTCATTGGTGCAAAACAGTAGCTCAATTCTAAAACAATTGTTTTCTGAAGTGTGCTAAAGGTGTAGAACTAGACCATTTCTCTCCGTCCTACACACACATGACATTTTCCAGAGGTATCCAACAGAGTGACAGAGGCAGTACAGCCAGCCTGGCAGTACGGCTGTTGTTTCTTACACAAGATCTCTATATATAGTGAAATGTATGTCCAGAGGTCTGAGCATCTTGTTGCATGGAAGTCTGAGTCACAAACCTATTTTTAAAAAAGAAGAGTTGGTGAATCTTAAAATACTTTGTTGTCATTTAATAATTGCATATACTTGGTTCATCTTCTTACTAGATTAGTAAATTGGGTATGAATTTTGTTAATTATTAAAGTAATAAATGCAGAATGCTTGTATTTGAAATGTCATGTAGTTAAATCACTAAACAATGTGAACTTCCATTTCAGTGTGCATTCCTAGTGGAGTCCTTAAAGCAGCGGTCACTAAATCAGTCTGTTAATCCATTTGTACCAGAGGGAAACTCAAACGTGATTATGAAGAAAGAGAAAAGAAAGCCACAGAAGTTGACATCTTCTAAACCCACAGCTCTCAGTCTGTCTAGAATGGTTTGAAATGGTTCATTTTTAAGATACTGCCTGTTTTAATTAGTGATCCTACCCAACTATCAGATGCTTCTTTCTGTGAGAGAAGTACTTAGGTTGAAAATTAGAAGGAAGTAAACAGTGCTGTGGTAGTACTCCGAATTTACATTTTAATTTCCATTCAAAAAGCTACATAAACAAAAGTGTAACTTATTAACTCTTGCTAAGTAATTAATCATAATGGTACCACACTGTAGTGTCTAAAATTGTCTAAATAATACTTCATCTGACCTTAAAAATTTGTGTTTAATGAAAGCAAAGACAAAGCAGAAATGTGCTTTACTAAATTATGTCTATTTTACAAGTCCTTCTAGCAAGTACTGAATTTTATGGTTTCCTGCTCATTTACAGCTGAGACAGCTGCTGCTGCATAGCATGTCCTTGACCACACAGAGCCAGCACAGAATAATAAATAGGACTTCAGGATTTTGTTCCTGCCCATTACTCTTGTTTTCGTGGAGTTACTCTCCCGAGTCCTTAGGGAGCTTGCTAATGTTTTCCTTCTTAATTTTGTCTGCACTTGCATCTGTTTTGGGTGGGTGTGCAAATCTGTAATATCTGTAACAGCTCAGTGCCAGTGGTTCAAACTTTGGTGTATAAATGGCTAGATACAGAACCGTGTGTTGCAAAGGATGTAAAGGGCGTACTGAACTTCTGACCTGACATTTTCAGGGCTCCTGTTTGAAATGAGAGTGGCCCTCTTAAATGTAAATCTGTTCATGTTGCAAAGACCTTTGTATGTAAGTTCAGGCAGGTCTTCCATGCTATTTTATCAAAACCAATACACTCTCAACCCCTCTTCACAGATGCAGGAAAAAAGGTAATCATTCAGAGATACGACTGCTCGTCGATAGGAAACTGATCCAGCTTTGTCTGTTCATGTTTGGTGATATGTATAGTAGAATTCTATGTTAAATTAGATGTCATCTACTGGAAGGCTCTTGTGTCACAGCAAAAGTCAGATCCTAGAATAGAGTTAAAAAAGTGTTCATGTTGTTTAGTAGACTGCTAAGCCCCTGGACGCTTGAGCCGTACCTAAAGGAAAAATTACTGTTGTCAGCACTAGATTTCCAGTGTTCAGGGAAATTCTGAGGAATTACCAGACTAGGCTGTTCCTTGAAGTGGCAAAAATGGTCCAAACTCATCTGCCTGTAACTGTTAGACTTTTATTTTTATAGCAGCAGATGAAATTGGCGAGATAATTAAACCAGAGCAATTAGAGTTACTTAACCTAGCAACAAATGGCAAATTAATAAGTCGTCATGGCAACCTGCTGACTTGTTAGAAGAGCCAAAGTAAAACAGGAGTTAGAGAAAAATGAAGGATGGTTCCAGTTTTGAGTAATGTGGTTATGATCTAAATGATTTTTTCTTTTTTCTTTTTTTTTTTTTATTATAT